>PVIY010034731.1:0-27035 GCA_004026745.1 Myrmecophaga tridactyla
CTCAAATGGGTGGAGACATGTCATCCCCTAATCCAGTTTAACAACCATTCTTGACTAAATCACATCAACCAGGGAGATGATCTCATTACAGTTTCAAATATACAGTATTGAATAGGGATTATTCTACCTTTATGAAATGGGATTTATATTAAAACATGGCTTTTCTTAGGGGGCATACTTCCTTTCAAACCAGCACACAGCATTATCAACATATTAAGGATGAAGAAAACAGCTGAGAAGGGAAGTTAATTGACTTGCCCTCAACAACTCGCTGATAGACTTGAAACCAAGCATCACTGTTCTTACATTAAGAATACACACATATGCTTTCATTTTCAGATGTTAATAATCAAGCATATCTAGTAGTTCAAGACCAACTCTTCTTTCCTAACATTTCTCATATCTAGTTTTTCTATTATTTTTATCTTTATGGACCAAATAATGATTTGTTTTGTGAGCAGATTACTGTGAGTAGCTCACAAATATGTTGTATATTTTCAGACATTTAACATATCACTTGCTGTTCTCTGATGACAGTTAAATTAGGGTAAAATATAGGAAGAAAAAAATCTTTCCAGGAATATTTTTTTCTTACAGTGAAAGAAGTTATCGAAGGTCATTAAATCCATACTAGAGTCTGAGCCTTGAATTCTCAGTTATTTGTAGAAATTCTTCATTATTTTATCATGATTGAATTTTGATGCTATATACTGGAACTTAAAATTGCTACCTGCCAGATAACTTCAACCTTAGAAATGTCCAATTTTGATGACCTAGAATTATTATTTTCTTGTTAAAGAGATTTTATGTTAATCACTATATACTTCAATATTCATCTAGAATGCATTTTAGAGATTCCCTTAAATCAGAGTATCACAAATATCACACATTATAAATATGTAATTTTCTCTTATATTCTCCTTTCTACACCAACAGAAACTTATTTAATCTAAATAATTCTACCATGTATCTTTTTTTTTTTTGCTTTTTAATGCACATACCAGGTAATCAAATAAAAATATACAGGGCGGCTGCCGTGGCTCAGCAGGCAGAGCTCCGACCTGCCATGCTGGAGGTCTGGAGTTCGATCCCTGGTGCCTCCTGCCCATATGCAAATTAAAAAAAAAATATATATATATATATATATATATATATATACAATCATTGGTTCACAGTATCCTCACATAGTTGTGTATTCATCACTAAATTTTTTAACATTTTCATTACTCAAAAAAAATACATATCAGAAAAAATTTTAAATAAAAGTGCAAAAGAATACCTAAAACATCCCATGCCCCTTATCCCCCACTATTTATTTATTTATGCTCTTATTTTTTTAGCTCATCTGTTCATACACTGGATAAAGCCACAAGGTGGTCACAATCACAGTCACACTATAAAAGCTACGTAGTTATACAATCATCTTCAAGAATCAAGGCTACTGGAAAACAGTTCAACAGTTTCAGGTATTTCCTTCTAGGTGTTCTAATGCACTAAAAACTAAAAACGAATATTTATATAATGCATTAGAATAACCTTCAGAATGACCTCTTGATTCTGTTTGAAATTTCTCAGCCACTGGAACATTATTTTGTTTCCTTTCTCTTCCCCCTTTGGGTCAAGAAGCTTTCTCAATCCCATGATGCTGGGTCCAGGCTCATCACTGGGAGTTATGTCCCACATTGCTAGGGAGATTTTCACCCCTGGGAGTTATGTTCTATGTAGGAAGGGAAAGCAGTGAGTTCACCTGCTGAGTTGCTTAGAGAGAGAGGCCACATCTGAGCAACAAAAGAGGTCCTCTGGATGTGACTCTTTGGCATAATTATAAGTAGGCTCAGCCTCTCCTTTGCAAGAACAAGTTTCATAAGGGCAAGCCCTAATAACGAGGGTTTGGCATACCAAATTGATAGTCTCCAATGCTTGTGAAAATATCTGGAATTCCACAGTAGGGAAGTTTAATATTTCCACATTTTCCCCAAGGCCCCCAAGGGGACTAAGAATAAAAAATATATATTTATATTCTAGGCCCAAATTACTCTGGGATGTATGGGGGCATCACACTAACTTGTACAAATCAATACGGTCTCACTCCCTATTCAAGGTTCCATGTATTTATGATGTTCAAATCAATGAACCATACAAGTTAAATTAGATAATGTGCCTCAGAAAATATAAATTTTGCACCAAATAAACATCTCTTCCTTTGGTCCTACACAGAATTTGAATTTTTAAAACACATTCAGTATTATCCTTTTCCCTTTTGTCTTATTTATCTTATCCTAACTAGATCTGCCTCATTCATATCTCTATGGAAGTCTAATCTCTCCTTCAACTTGCTTAACAGTTGCTGTATGGAGTAATGCTTCCTTTCAGAGTTGCAGAATTCCAGCTGTGAATCTCAGGGGTCACAGTGATAACCAAAGTTCCAGAAACCAATCAGCTTATACACAGAAAGCTCAGCACCTCAGAATTTAGAAATAATCATTACAACCCAGGAATAGATGTGACTGCCTTAAGAGCTGTAAAATCTAGGAACATTGAAAATAAGCCTTCCCTTGATAACATATACTCCTGGATTCAATTTTCAGAATTTGTACGTTATACTTAGTCCATATTAGTGATGCATTATAATGTTTGCTTTTTGTTACTGGCTTATTTCACTCAACATACTGTCCTTAAGGTCCATTCACGTATTTGCATGCCTCACAACTTCATTCCTTCTTGCAGCTGTTCAATATTCCATTGTGTGTGTAAACCACACTTCACTCTTCCGTTCACTGATGTCCATTTATGCCACCTCCATCCATTGCAAATTGTGAATACTACTGCCATAAATACAAGTGTGCAAATGTCTATTCGAGTCCCAGCTTTCAGTTCTTTCAAGTGTATACCTAATTACAGAGTTGTAGAATAATATAGCAATCCTATGCTTTAGCCTCTTATGGAACTACAACACTGCCCTCCTAATTGGATACATCATTGTACTTCTCTACCAAAAGTCAATAAGGAACAGTACATCCCTTTCTCAAAATTTTCTTCAACACTTGTATTGTTCTATTTATTTTAAAAACAGGTTTATTTGCAAACTATATAATCCATCCTAAGTAAATAATCAACGATTCCTGGTATAATCACTTAGTTATGCATTTACCACCACAATCCAAATGAGGACAATTCCATTTCTTCCACACAAAAAAAGAGGAAGAAAAAGAAAAATGATGAATAAAAAGATAAAAATAAATAAATAAACAAGGAGAAACACCAACACCAAGAATCCCATACCTCTCCCTTTTATATTTGTTACATTGACTGGAAGCATATTACAATGATAATGTTAACTATAGGCTCTACTTTGCATTAATTGTATTTTTTTTCCATATATCATCTCATTCCTTCCAATGTTAAGATTCATTTGCTGTTCCTCAGGTAAAAACATTCTTAAATTTGTACGTTTAATCACCATCATTGTTCACTCTAGGTTTTGCTAAGTTATATAGCCCCAGTCTTTGTCTTCTTTCTTTCTTGTGTCATACATGTCCCTAACCTTCCTTTTTCAAACATATTCACACTCAGCTTTGTTCAGTTTACTTACAATATTGTGCTACCATCAGATAATATTGTGCTATCCATTTCTGGATCTATACAATTAATCCTGTTGAACGTTCTGTACTCCTTTAACATCAATACCCAATCTCTAACCTTTTTCTATCTCCTGAAAACCTTTATTCTCGAATTTAACTCTCAAAGTTTCTTCATTAATTTTAGTTCATATTAGTGAGAACTTATAGTATTTGTCCTTTTGTTTCTGGCTAATTTCACGCAGAATAATATCCTCAGAGTTTATCCACATTGCTGCATGCTTCATGAATTTATTCTGTTTCACTTTCTTAATAGTCTTCATTTCTACACTCTTCTCCAGACCCCTCTCTTCTCTCTTTTCCAATCTGCCTGTAGTGTTGTCTTTAATATTTCTTGTAGAGCAGGTCTCTTGTTCACAAACTCTCTCAGTGTCTCTCTAAAAGTATTTTGGGAGGACAGTTTTGCCAGACATAGAATTTTTGGAAGGACAGTTTTGCCAGATATAAAATTCTTGGTTGGCAGTCTTCTCTTTCAGTATCTTAAATATATCATACCACTGCCTTTTTGCCTTGATGATTTCATCTGAGAAATCCACACATAGTCTTTTCAAACTTCCCTTGTGTGTGATGGATCACTTTTCTTTTGCTGCTTTCAGAATTCTGTCTTTGTCTCTGACATTTGACAATTTGATTAGAAAGTGTCTTGGAGTAGGTCTATTTGGATCTATTCTGTTTGGATATGCAGAATTTCTTGGATCTGTAATTTTATGTCATTCATAAGAAATGGGAAATTTTCAGTGATTATTTCCTTGATTATTCTGTCTGCCCCCTTTCTTTCTCTTCTCCTTCTGGGACACACTTAATGCATACATTCATGTGCTTCATGTTGTCATTCTATTCCCTGAGAACCTGCTCATATTTTTTCAGTCTTTTCCTTATCTATTCATTTGTGTGTAGGATTTCAAATGTCCTATCCTCTAGTTTACTAATCCTTTCTTCTGCTTTTTCAGATCTGCTGTTATATGTGTACATTATGTTTTTCTTCTCTTGTTATGCCGTTCATTCCCACAATATCTGCCATTTGTTTTTTCAAATGTTCAAGTTCTTCCTTAGTTTGCCCAATATTTTCTTTATATCCGTCATCTTTTTTGCCATATCTCCCCTCAACTCATTGATTTGATTTTTGTTGTGACTTTGTATGTCTGTTCAAACATCCTTAATTAGTTGTTTCAACTCCTATATCTCATTTTAAATGTTAGTTTGTTCCTTGGACTGGGCCATATCTTCATTTCTCCTAGTATGACTCATAAATTTTTACTGGTGCCTAGGCATCTGATTTCCTTGGTTAATTTATTCTGAAAGTTGTTTTCACTCTTTTACTTAGGGTTTTCTTGTTTGCTGGCTTTGTTTTCTATCTGTTCAACTTATTCTATCCTTTAGCATGGCTTCTGTTTAACTGTTAAGGACTTTACGGCTCTTGTTTTTCTAGTTCTTGATCTGCCCATATGGAACCTTTTTTTTTTTTTGAGGATGGTCTCCTCAGTTATGATCAACCTCAATCAGATTTTCCCTAACCAAACAGGCATAGGTCTCATAAGGTGTGTGTAATCAGTATCAAGTTTCCCTGAAGGTGAAACCCAGGACAGCTTGTTAGACTTTCCTATGAAGTCTCTTGAATATGCTTTTCCTATCCTGTCCAGTAGGTCACACTTGTCAGTCTGCAGCTCACTACTGGTGTAAAGTGATGCAGTGCTTTTAAGTCTCAGCAGACCTTCCTTGCCAGGGGCATGGTTGAGTTGGATGCTGAGGTAGAAGACATGCTTAGGTTGCTTCTGTTTTCCAGCCCCTGGGGTTTGAAGTCCAGAAGGAGGGCTTCACTTGAACTAGGCCCTACCCTTCTTTTCTTGGGGAAGACACACATTTCAGCAATTTATCTCCCCCACTTGACTCATTATGTTGTCTCTCAGACTTATCTTAACACAGTCCTTGCCTAGGTCCTGCTGGCAATTGAAAATGCCTGAGGCTTTCCATAATGAGTTAAGTAGACTAGTTTAAATAAAGAAGGAAAAAAGAAAAGAAATCCCCTTTCAGATCCAGACCCCAGCCTGCCGGGTTTTCCAACCAAGAGCCAGAGTTTGTATCCAGCTCTATATGCCCCTTTTCCAGTATTTTGAGCTTGTCTAACTCAAAAAGGCTCTGTTTTTCTTTCTGTCATCCCCACCCCCTCTGCTAGGTGAAATATTTGGGTTCCTTTTGTGCTTGGTGCAGGTTTATCTGTGCTTGATGCTTGTATTAAGCAGTCCAAATTTGTTAAATAATTCTACAGTTGGAGCTTGGTTGAACTAGTTTCCTTGCTCCTAGTAAAGAGGGCTTCTTTTTTCCCTCAGGGAAAACAACTCCAAGACAGCCTGCCATATCAGTGGGTGAGGGGCACCAGCCTCCAGGATCTTGGTCATTCCACCCATTCCTGACTAGTGTGTGATGTGTGTCCAGTCACTGAAGACCCCAAAACAATTGTTTCAGACAGTTCCAGGCTATTTACCAGCTTCCCTGGAAGACTTACTAACTTGCACACCTCACTACCTATCATGAAATCTTAAAAATGAAGATGAAAATCTTCCCTATGCCCTTTCTGAATGTCACTTCTCAGAATAACCCCAGTTTAGAATTCGGTATAATTAATTCCAGATCTCTAGGAGAATGAAGATGGTGGAGTAGGGAGAATTCATTTCCAATAAATAAATAAAAATAAATGGTTACTTAATTTGGGAAAGTACCTTGGTAGACTATTTTTATTTTTTCTTGTAGAGAAAAGTAAGATCCTGATGATGGATGATTGCTGCAAGGAGAATTAAATTACTCTGCCTATTAAAGGACAGAGAGACAAAAGGAGAGAAGTTGGGAATGGGATCAGTGGATGGTGAGTGGTAAGGACATATTGGCCAGAGAGAAATTCCCTAAGTGGAATATGGCAGAATATTTCATCAAACTTTTATTGCTCTGTAACATGCATGCTGGAAAGTGAACAAATCTAAAGCGGGCTGCTCAAGAAATCTTCATAAAGTGAGTACAGCTGGGTAACCAACACCCAGATCAAGAAATAAAGCATAAGCATTGCAGAAGCCCTCTTCTTCCTCCTCCCAATTCGTATCCCAATCCTTCTAAAAAGGAAAACCAAATGAGGTACTCAAATCCTGACTTTTAATGTTGTATATTAATTTTAACTACTTTAAAATTTTATGTAAATGGAATTAGGCTCATGTATCCTTTTGTGTCTGGCTTCTCTTTATTGTGAATACACACCAAAAAAGCAATAAATTCCAAACACAACAACAATTAGTTACAGAAAAGATTTCACTTTGGTATGGGTTACAGCTCCACAATTTTAGATATTTCCTTCTAGCTGCTCGAAGACACTGGAGACTAAAAGAAATATCAATATATTGATCCAGCAGTCATTCATATTTGCTAAATCCTATCTTTCTGGTTATAACTCCACCTTCTCCTTTGATCTTTCTCCAAATCTCTAGGGGTATTCAGGCTATGCTCATTCTCACTTTTTCACATTGGAAAGGATTGCCAATAATATGGGATGGGGGGTGTAACTAGTTAATGTTCTGGAGAGGCTGGCTCCTCTGGGTTTCAGGACTTATCTGGGCTAGGAACCCATACAAAAGTTATAGGTTTCTGGAAAGCAGTCATAGTGTATGGAACCTTTCCAGAATCTCTGATAGAGCTCTAGGTGTTCTTTAAAGTTGGCAGGAATGGTTTTGGTTAAGGTTCGGCAAATCATGATAAATAAAAATATCTAGCTGAAGCTTACATAAGAGTAGTCTCCAGTATAGCCTCTCAACTTCATCTGATATTTCTCAGCCACTGATACCTTATTTTGTTACAATTTTTTCCTTTTTTGGTCAGGAAGGCATTATGATTCCATTGGCTAGGCTCATCCCTAGGAGTTATATCCCATATTGGCAGGGAGACTTCCACACTTACTATCATGCCCCACATAGCAGGGAGGATAATGATTTTACTTGCAGAGTTGGGCTTTGGGAGAGAGAGAGACCATATCTGAGCAACAAAAGAGATCTACTGGAAGTAAGTCTTAGGCATGAGTATGCTTAGCTTCACCACTACATAAATAAGCTTAACAAGAGCAAGCCTCAAGACCAAGGACTTGGCCTATTGACTTGGGAGTCCCTAATGTTTGAGACAGTATCAGGGGTTTCCCAGGTGGGAAAGTTTAATAGTTGCTTATTTTTTCTCCCATCCCTCAAGGGACTTTGTCAAAATGTTTAAATTATCTGCTCAGCATACTCTGGGGTGTATCTGGGCATTACATTACGCTATACAGAATTACAAGCCCTCATTCCCACTCTAGGCTCCATGTGTTTGGATTGTTTAAATGATCTATCCAGACAGGTTGAGTTAGACTATGTGCTACAGAAAATTTAGGTTTTGGACAAAATAAACATCTCTTCCTTTGGTCGAATAGAGTAGGTGAAGTTATAAAATACAGACAATGTCTTCCTTACCCTATATTCTGATTTACCTTAGTCCTGACCTGATCAGCTTCATTCTTATCTTTAATTTAAGGCTGATCTCTTTTTCAATTTCTTTAACAGTTATTGTATGTAGCAATACTGACTCTCAGAACTGCAGATCTCTGAGTCTTAGGTGTACACAAGTACCCAAAGTTCCAGGGAAATACCAAGTTATACATATATAGCACAACCTGTCAAAACCTAGAAATAAAAATTACAGCTCCAGACTAAAGGTGACTTCTATAAGAGCTTATAATTTAGATCCCAATTTTCTTATATTTTCTAAATGTGACCACACAATATTTACTCTTTTGTTTCTGGCTTATTTTAATGCCTCACATAATGTCCCCCAGGTTCATTCACATCATTGCATGCCTGCTTCACAATTGATTCCTTTCTGTAGCAGCTCAATATTCAATCATATATATACACCACAGTTCACCTTTGTATTTCTCAGTGTTTCTTTCAGCCCCCTCCATCTGTTGGGCATCGAGTAAAATGTCCGAAGTCAACAGTCCATGTCTCACATTATCCACACTTAGTTGTATAATCATCAACACTCTCAATTTTATATAATTTTCTTTGCTCCCAAGAGAAAAATAACTGATACACACACCGTCACCAAATAGAAAATCTAAACTTCCCCTTAACTCTGGTCCTTCCCCCCTCCCTCAATTATTTACCCTTGGTATTGCTATGATGCTGTGATGTCTTCCTGTTAAACATAGTCCATAGCATACAATAGTATTTTTCCCTCTATACCCTTTGTACACAATATTATTTACTCTTTGTACAGGATTCATACCTTTGAAGTAGTTCATACAAGAAGTGATTTATATCTGTAGTGTTAATCAATGGGATACATGGCTCTACACAATCCCTTTCAATCATGTTCACCTTAAATATGACAATATTACTTATAGACCCATTAATGAATCATCTTCATTTCTATCCATTCCTTTACATTTAAGTTCAACCTCATTTACTAAACATTCACCCAAATGTAGCTTCCATGTAGCTCTGGTCCCATCTGAGTTTATCTTTGCTACAGTCATAAAAGTGAAATCATATAGTATCTATCCTTTTGTGTCTGGCTTATTTCACTCAGCATTATGTCCTCAAGGTTCATCCATGTTGTCATATGCTTCAGGATGTTATTTCATTTTACTGCTGCATAATATTCCATCATATATCTGTATACATAGATAGATAGATAGATAGATAGATAGATAGATAGATAGATAGATAGATAGATAGATGATAGATAGATAGATAGATAGATAGATAGATAGATAGATAGATAGATAGATAGATAGATAGATAATCACATTTTTTTTATCCACTCATCTGTTGATGGACACTTGGAATGTTTCAATTGTTTGGCAATTGTGAATAATGCTGCCATGAACATCAGTGTGAAAATGTCTGTTTGTGTTCACTGCTTTCAGCTCTTCTCTGTTTATACTGAGTATTGGTATTGCCAACTTAAAGGGCAACTCATATTTAGTTTTCTAAGGAACTGCCAGACTGTCTTCCATAGCAGCTGTACCATTATACATTCCCACCAGCAGTGCATAAGTGTGCCGTACATTCCTATTTTTGCACTTATAAAGGTAATGTGTTCTTTCCATTTCCTTTCCTTTCATTTCCTTTATGCATTTTACTGTTGCTAGACATTTAAGTCATTTCCAAGTTTTGGCAATTAAAAATAATGCTATCAGGAATTTTCGTGTACATGTCTTTTGATAACCATAAATATGCAATTATTTTGAGAATAGTCTCAGAATGTATGAGGTAGAGACAATGTCCTTTTTTAAAAAACAATTTGATTATTCACCTAACAACCACCACCGACTGGAAAGGCCATTCTTAATCCACTCCTACAGAATCACTTCCAAGGTCAATTCTGCTTTAAAGTTCCCATGATTGGGGTCTGAGTGACCAGGAGTTCCATAATTGGCTCAAGAGTGAAGATCTCACATGGATTATTAAAAAAATAAAAACCTGAACCTCATATTATTTTCTGATTCTTTAATATGAGCTCACTATTTTCTTAATTAATATGCTTCTTTAGATCTAATCAGTTTGTGTATCCTTTTTTGTCGGAATCATTTATATCTTGAGGTTTCATGGCTTTCCTGAAATGTTAGGTGATGTTTCCCATTCATTCAATTCATTCAATTCAAACATTTATCCTTACCCATTTATCTTCAGTAATTTGTGGTTGGTTCTTTCTTATATTCTATGTCAACATATTTATATAAAAAAGGGATTTTAAGTTTGTAAAAGTATAAAATAGTGTCTAATCGTTTACAATAGAAGTGTAAAATAGTTATAAAGAAAGAGAGACAGAAATTTTGAAGGTAAGAGAGGATATGTGGCCCACACTTGAAATAACAAATTTCTATTTACCTTTGAGGATATTATAGGAGTCATAGAAATATAGCAAGAAGACATGGAAATGATATACAGCATGCAAAGAAATTCTGAGCCAGAAGAGCAAACCTGGAGAACTTAAACCATCAGAGATATTAAACCTAAGAATTTGTGGTAATCAGGACAGTTCAGATTGGCTAAAGTATGGAGATATAGGCAAAGGGAAGAAAATAGAGAGCCCAGAGGCAGACTTAGACATATGTCATGTTCTTAAGAATGGGCATAGTTTTCTTCAGCCTAACTGATTTGCACATCCACAGCTATTTGCATAAAATGATATCATTATTTTGATGACCCCAAATAAAGTTCTGTTTAACTTGTTATTATCGGACAAAATGATAACAGGTCAACCACCCACCTTGAAGGAAAGTGGCATTACCCTTTCTTATGTTTATATACAACAACCTTCATTTTAAACTACAATGCTCCCCATCTTTGTTAACCTCTCTTCATAAAACTTTTAGAAAAATTGGAGAAGAAATTCAACATCTGCTATATGATGCTTCAAATCCCTAAAACATACTCCCACCAAACAATGTCTGGCAAAATCAAACTTATTTGAGACAACCCAGGCATCACCTTCTCTAGTAAGCCCTCCCTGAGTCCTACAGTCTGATTTATGTACCCTTTTTTAGTCCCTATACTATTGCTAACATGATTCCTCTCACATCATACTGAAGTTTCTCTTTGATTGTAAACCTTCCTCACTACATTTCAGCTGCCAGTTTTGATTTTTAGATTTTACTTAGACATAGTCCAATGCCTCATTCAAGGCAGCACTGAGCAAATTATGGTTTAATGAATGAAAGAATGAGTGAGAAAATGAGTGAACTTCTAATTCTAATATTTCATTTTTATTATTTTAATATTTACTTGTACACATATTTTTAACAATCATAATTAAAATAATTGCAGATATTACACAATTTTATTATACACAAGTCCTGTGAGAGACATCATTTATAACATGTTGCTTTTCCCTTTTATGAATGCGCAGTCTGACAACTTAGAGGTTAAGTGACTTATCCAAGATCACTCAACCCTTTTACATAAGAAAGGGGAAGTCAGGTCTTTTATATCTTATGCAAACATGTTTCCCTAAAGACTCAAACCAAGGGAAGGATAAGTAAGATCATCCATTACTGATTTTTTCCTAAATCTAATATACATGACATCCTCTAAATAACCAATACTTATGTCTTTTTCCTTTTTATATCAAAATTTTTGTATTTCTTTTTTGAACATCACCACTGTGGTTAAACTATAAACACTCCTTAAACAAACCACCTTAATTATTCCTTGGCCTTGCTGTAAATCTCCCTTTAAGCACACATGTTATTAAAACTTGCTCTTGTGGTAAGACTATGCTGGACTCTGGTTTTGGAGGGAGGGTACAGAGTATCCCATTATTTTTATGACAAGTGACCTATGTAACATTAGATGTCAAGGAGAAAGAACAATAATTTTCCTAGCAGTTTTAATTTTGAATCTTAGGTAATAAAAGAAATGTCATAAATCCACACCCTCCATGGTAAAAACGTGCTTTATATTCAACCCATTTATGAGGCTTCCTCACACTTATTTAATTATTGTGGGTGGTGTGATTACTCTTTCCCAGCAAATATGTCAAAATATAAATTCTTCTGGACTCTAAGATTTATTATAAATATGTTCTGAACCACCTTTCCTACAAAATAATTTTGTCATGGTAACATTTATTGGCACTAATTTTCCTGCTTTGCTATGGTTGTTATACAACTGATGAGTACTTATTAAGCACATACAATAATATCAAAGGCATTGGGATGTTGAATATTAAGTATATGAGAACCAATAACATTATCAACATGGCAACATAGACATCCCCTGGAAAAGTGTTCCCTCAGAAACAATTAATAAAAAGACAAATCCCACCTGCTTGGAACTCTGGAGATGATAGAGATTGGAGAAGGACTCCACAAACCCTGAATCAAAAAAAAACTCCCCACACACACACACACAAAACACATAGGAGATTTACACCTGAGATCCACCAGTTCCGACTCCTCCCCTTCACTCAAGCCCATACAGTTTAAGGATCACAGAGAAGCAGTATAGATAGGGTTCCTTCTGCCTAGGATGCAGACCAAAGAACCACTCATAGCAGTTAAGTCACATTCGCATGCATATGCACATACAAAGACCCAAAGCATCAGACCATAGGATGGAAAACAAGTGGTTAAGGAAAGCTACATTCAGTAGGCTCCTAGGAAATAAAAGAAACTGTGGTAGAACTGCTGGCAAGAAATACACACAAACAATCCAGTTTCTGCTTATGTGAATCACTTAAATGCAAAATGGACCTTTCTAGATTGACCCCATCTTGCTCCCCAGAGTGGGATAAAGTAATGGAAGAAATGGTAGAAAATGGTAGAAGAAATGGTAGAAAAACCTCACAGAAAAGTCCCAAAACAGAAAAAGTGTAATACAAAGGGGGCACTGAGTAAGGGATAGAAATTAAATCACTGGAACTGGGTAGAAAATTCTGCTTAAAACCTAACAGAACAATTCAAGATTCTCAGAGAAGGAGTAGAGGAAAAGAAGTTTTCTCCTGGAGGTGAAACAATTCATATAAAAGGGAAATCTTAAAAGTTGTATCAGATATCTAGGGCAAAAGTCAGGTGCAGAAGATCTAAGAAAATCTCAACAGCTGAATATGGACTACTCCAAAGGTCCAGTATAAGTTGGACCATGAGTCAGGGAAGAGCCTTAGCACATAGCCAATCAACAATAAAACTTTAGGCAAGAGAGAGGAACTGATGTTCATCAAAATAATCAGATGTCCAGATTGCAAGAATTTACAAACCATAATAAGAAACAGTAAGATATGCATCAGTCAGGGGAACAGATACAAACTTTAAGGGGACCCAGAATTTGGAATCACTATTCAACAAAGTTCAAACAAATCTCCTTTATCAATTCAAGGAGATGAAGGAAAATATGGATATAAATAAGCTAGTGGTGTATATCGAGTGAAGAAACAAATTATGGGGATGAAAGGCACAATAATGGATATTAAAAAGAAATAAGAGGGTGCATGGGTGTTCAGTGGTAGAATGCTCACCTTACAGGTGGGAAATCCAGGCTCAATTCCCAGACCATGCACCCACAAAAATATATAAAAAATAAAAAACTAAGAGGCATACGATGGCAGATTTGAAAAGACAGAATAAAAAATCAATGAACTAGAAAACAGAGCACTTGAAATCAAGCAGTCAGAAGAACTGATACTGAAAAGAACAGAAAAAGTGAATAGCATCTCAGGGACTTGAGTGACAGTCCACAAAGCGTACAGATATATGCATCATGGGGGGTCCTGAAAAGGAGAAAAGAAGGGGAAAAGGGCAGGAAGAATGTTTGAGGAAATAAAGGCTGAAAATTTTCCAACTCTTATGAGAGCTATAAATACACATGTCCAAGAAACACAATGTACTCCAAACAGAATGAACCCTAATAGACCTACTGCGAGGCACCTACTATTCAGACTATCAAATGCCAAAGATAAAGTGAGAATTCCGAAAGCAGTAAGAGAAAAGTGATTCATCACATGCAAGAAATCCTTAATAAGACTAAGTGCAGATTTCTCATCATAAAACATGGAGGTGAGAAAGAACTGGTATATGATAGTTAAGTTACTGAACGATAAAAACTGCCAGCCCCAAATTCTTTCTCTGACATGTACTTTATCTGACATGTACTTCAAACATGAAGGAGAGTTCAAAACATTTACAGTTAAACAGAAAGTGAAGCAGTCCATTCCCAAAAGCTCTGCCCTACAAGAATTGCCAAAGGGAAGGCTTTAAATTGAAAGAAAAAGACACCTAAGAATGACTTGCAGCAGTATATAAAAGAAAATCTTCAGAAAAGCTGACCAAATGGGCAAATGCAAACCTAATAGTACTATATTCTGAGTATACAAATTTACTCTTTAATTACTATAAGAATCAAAATACAGTTGAATAAGAAAAAGTCATATATTCTGATAAATGATGTGCAAAAGAAAAAGCAGGATTGTGGAACCAAAACAATATAAGTAAGTGAAATGGAGGAATATGGGAGCTGTATACTATTGAAGTTAAGTTGGTATCTTTTCAAATTAGTAGGTTAAAACCATAGATTGTGTAATGCAAGCCCCAGGGTGACTACAAAGGAGGTACTAAAAAGATATGCAGAAGAAGAAATGAGAAAGGGATTAGTCAGATATATCACAAAATATCAACTATGCAGGAAAGAAGGCTGCAATAAAGTAAAAAAAAGCAAAGGACAAAATTGCTGAAGTAAGAACTAACTTTACAGTAATAACACAATGTTGATCGCTTAAGCACTCTGATTAAAAGACACAGATTGGCAGAATGGATAAAAAAGAATGATCCAACTATATATACTTTACAAGAGACTCATATTAGACCCAAAGACAAAACTGAGTTAAAAGTGAATGGATGGAAAAAGACTATGAAAATGAAAATGAAATAGATTAGCTATACTAATATTGGACAAAATAGACTTGAAGTCAAAAGCTATTCCAAGAGACAAAGAAGAACACTATATATTATTAATAAAAGGTTCAATCAACCAAGAAGAAAAAATAATAATAAATATTTATGTACAATAATATAATAAATATATTATGCACCAGTATTTGCCCCAAAATATGTGAGGCAAGCCCTGGCAAAACTGAAGGAAGAAATAGGTCTACAATAACAGTTAAAGACTTCAATTCATCATTTTCATCAATAGATAAGACACCTAAAGAAAAGAAAGATATGGAAACAGAGAACTTGAATAATATGATAAATAACTAGCCCCAACTTATATACAGAATATTGCATCCAAAATTTCAAGATTTAAATTTTTCATGGGTTCATATGGATCATTGTCTAGGACAGATCACCAGTTGGGTCTCAATAAATTTTCAAAGCTTGGAATTATACAAAGAATATTTTCTGAACACAATGGAATGAAGCTAGAAATCAATGACACCTAGAGAACTCTTAGATCAACAAATATATGGGTATTAAATAGCACACAAATATCAATTAGTCAGGAAATAAAAAAGAAAATCAACAAATACCTTGAGACAAATGAAGACAAGAACACACTATCAAAACTTATGGCATGCAGTGAAGGCAGTGTGAAAGGGAAAACTGATAGTCCTAAATTATTACATTAAAAAAGAAAAAGAGCTAAACTGAAAGACCAAACTGCACACCTGGAAGAACTAGAGAAAGAACACCAAAGTAGAAGGAAAGAAATTCAGAGTTGAATTCTAACAAACATTTGAAGAAAAATTAACTACAGTTCTACTCAAGATCTTCCTAAAAATTGAAGAGAAGGAAGCACCTCTTAATCTATAAGGCAAAAACCACCTAATACCAATGCCAGATAAAGATAGTACAAGAAAAGAAAATTACAGGTCAATTTCTCTTTATTTGAATATAGATGCAAAAACCCTGAAAAAAAATACTAACATATCAGATCCAACAGCACATTAAACAATTATACAGCATGATCAAGTGGGATTTATCCATAGTATTCAAGGTTGGCTCAACATAAGAAAATCAATTAATATAACACATTAACAAAATGAAATGTAAAATGTATGATTGCCTCAGTCGACATAGAAAAGGCAACTAACAAAAAACGAGCAACCTTTCTTGCTAAGACACATAAAGAGGACACTTACTCAACACGATAAAGGTCACATATGAAAAACCCATGCTAACATCATACTCAATGATGAAAGACTGAAATTTTCCCTCTATAATCTCACACAAGACAAGGATGCCCATAGTCACTACTGTTCTTCAACATTATACTGGAAGTCCTGGTCAGAGCAATTAGGCAAGAAAAAGAATGAATGGCATCCAATAAGAAATGAAAAGGAAAAACTCAATATTTGCAGATGACATGATCCTATATATAGTAAGTCCCAAAAAGATCCAGTGCAAAGTTACAAGAGCTAATAAAGGAATTTAGCAAAGTGGCAGGGCCAACACACAAAAATCAGTAGTGTTTCTATACATTAGTAATGATAGATCTGAGGAGAAAATCAAGAAAAAATTCCATGTACAATAGCAACTAAAAGAATTAAATATCTAGGAATACTTTTAATCAAGGATGCAAAAAACTGCAAAACTTTGCTAAAAGAAATCAAAGAATATCTAAATAAATGGAAGGACAGCCCATGCTTATGGATTGGAAGACTAAATATCATTAAGATGTCAATTCTACCCAAAACAATTAACATATTCAATGAAAGCCAAACAGCCTACTTTGTAGAAATGGAAAAGCCAATCATCAAATTCTTTGGAAAGGTAAAAGGCTCTGAATAGCCAAAACCACTTGAAAAAGAAGAAAATTGAAGGACTAATACTTCCTGACTTTAAAGCTTATTACAAAGCTATGGTGGTCAAACCAGCATGGTATTGGCACAAGGATAAATATGTTGATCAATGGAAAAACATTAAGAGCACTGAATTACAAATGTGAATGCGGCAAAAAGGGGATATTTTAGGTTGTATATATGTTATGAGAATAAAAGTATTTTTTAAAAAGCTTAGGACTGTGCAATGCAATGAAGCTTATTATGATCAATGGACTATGGTTAATAGTACAATTATAAAAATGTTCTTTCATGAATCACAACAAATGTATCATGCTAAAGTGGGGTGGTATGTGGTATAACTGAATTTCACATTTTATACATGATATATCTGTGAATCTACAACTTCTCTAATAAAAAAAATTAAGTATGTGCCCCTGTCTTCTAGGTCTAAATTTTTGTCTCAAGGACTCCTCTTTGACACTGCAGGTCTCCTATCTGTGACACAATGTTTCTTCTTCCATGTTCACAATCTCTAATTTTCACACTGTATTCTATCCCCATCATCTATCTCAATGGCTCTCCGTTTCCTTATAATGAATCATGTTCAGATTTTCATTCCTGCTTTTATTAGCCTGCTTTCTAACATTTAGTAGCTATGATTCATTCTTGAAAACTTGCAACTCTTAGTTTCTAGTCAACTTAGTTCCTAGTTCTAATTTCATAATATGAAAAAAATTCTTATTTTTCATTGGCCCTTCTTAATCTGCTCTCTGCTCAACCTCGTATTTGTTGGAATTGCCTCAATTTTGTCTTCAGCTTTTATTATTCATTTTCCACTTGCTTACTGAATTGCCTCTCCTCTTCCCAGTGCTTTAACTTCAATGATTCCAAGCACAGGATCCATCTGACTAAAAACTAAAATTCATGTGAACATTGCACGATACAACAAATTCCATATCTGCTTTTACACCACTCTGTTTCTTAGGACCTTAAGTATTTCCCAGAACTCTGTCAGATTCAGAAAATATTTCTCATATAGATGAATGAATAAACTCATTTTTTTTCCATCCAATTAAATCTTTTCCTCCATGTTCCCAGTCTCAGTGTTTAGCACAACTCTCAACCCCCAACCCCCAAAATCTAGGGGTCATTCTTCAGTAATATTTCCCATAAACAGCAGCAGCCAGGAAATGACAATGCCCTAAATCTATCTCCTCATATATCTCTGGGATATTCCCCATCACCTCAGCCCATGCTCCATTCCTATATCATTATCATCTCATCATCAGATCTTTACTGAATTACTGATGTAAATTATTTGCTCTCCTCAACACCAATCTACCCTACAAATTGATACTAAAATTTTTCTAAAATTTAAGTCTCTCAATGTGTCTTCACTAATTCAACTCATCAATACTCCCCATCATCGTGACAGTGAAACACAGATTCCGAACACTTAGACTTCCCAAAATATTCATAGTACGATGATATGAATCTCACATTACAGGAGGTTCTAATAAATATTTGTGGAATATAGTTGCAAGACTCATATTTTTTTACAGTTACCTGAATCTGCACATGCTATTTCTCCTGAAATTTTGTGCCTCAAGTTACATCTCTTGTGAATTTTTTGGACTCTCTTTTACCCCAAGCAGTGTCCAGCACAGTGCTCTGTTAATGCACCACACATGAGAAGTGTAATCACATCTATTAAGAAGAGGAGTCACTTTTACTGGTAACATCTTGTTAATTTTTACTCTTTGCTTTCTTATAAAGTTTAAGAATATCTTGGAGTGATTATTTTTTTCCTTTTTTATGTTATGTACCCTAACCTTAATTCTATCACAGGAAATACCTAAGATGTGTAGGCTCTCATTGGTTATTTGCTACATAAGATTGGATTGAATTGGGTTGGCTTAAAGAAATAATTCTAGCAGCAGTTTGTAGGGTGGATTAGACCAAAAATAGTGGAGTGATAGAGACTCTTCTTTTAAAAAGGATTTGTTCACAGACTGTACAATCCATCCAAAGCGTACAATCAATGGTGTTCAGTATGATCACAGAGTTCTGCATTAAGCACCACAATAAATTTGAAAACCTTTTCATTGGTCAAAAATTAAAATTCCATACTCCTGAAACTCTCCTATTATTGGCACTTAACATTGGTACAGTACCTTTGTTACAGTTGATGAAAGAATTCTGCTGTTAACTATGATCCATGGTTTGCATTAGTTATATTTTTCCCACATACTACCCTATTATTAACACCTTGTAATAGTGACGTACATTTGTTCTAGTTCATGGCAGGACATTCTTATATTTGTCCTATTAACTTCAGTCATCATCCACAATAGGGCTCACTATGTTATACAGTCCCATGTTTTATCTTCTAGCTTTTCTTCTAGTGATGTACACAACTCGAAACTTCCCCCTTTCAACCACAATCACACCCAAATAGATTATTTTTTAGGCTTTTGTATCAGATAAAAAGCAATGAATCTCTGGTCTAGAGTGGTTGAATGGGCACTCCAACGAAGGGGAAATTATAAGGATTTGGTAAGATATTGGGTGTGTATTGAAGGAAAAGGAAGACTGGATTATGATGTTAAGACTTCAGAGCTTTGCAACTTGGGAATGATGATATTTTAGTATTTATCATTGTACTTTTCTTTACAATTAAGATGATTTATGTTCTGTATGTACAAGCACTTTGGGATCCAGGACAGATTCCCACAAAGCATGGTGAGAAATGACTCAGTTTACATTTCATGACAATAACAGTGATGAAAATTAATAATAAGGGCTCAGATATTCATCTCCATTGGGTATTCTACGCCCAGGAGATGCTCATAAAAAGAATGATCTAATTATTGACTTCACTCCTTTGACTGATGTTATAGCCACAACAAATACTTACTATAAACACAGTTTGCAGTCACTATATCATTTATCTTGTAATCTTAGTATAACAAGGCTAGTAATCATGAGAATGCGTAAGTGTGGGACTGCTAGAATGAGTGCTCATTTTAGGAATGACCATGCCAACTTTATACCAGGCAAGCCACTAACTTCTTTTTGGAGTGAAAGAAGTTCTGGATTACCAACAAATGTGATTGGTAAATGTCTGGGAGAACATAAGTTTCAGTGATAACTAGTAATTACATCTTTAAAATTATAGAAAAGTCCAGGAAAGCCAGTGTTGGGCTGTGCTCTTAAAGTGAGCAGAGGAGAAAGCAATGATGGGCATGCTCTTGGGCTGAAATGTGTTGAAGTTGATGATAAGGAAATTAAGCAAAGCTTCTTTCACAAATACTGAGCCTGGATTTACAGCTCCCGACTACCCAAAATTAGAAGTGAATGACAAACCATGTAATATATTTTGTTAGCTAGAATACACTTTCTACCAATTGCATAATTTTGCTGATATTTTGAAGAACAGAGAACTACAGCAACATTTGACATAAGATGTTGATAGAAAAAATATCATCTCAAAGAAGATATAATTGTGCCCCTACAAGTTATATGAAGTATTGTATATGTACTTGCAAAATGAAACCCATGAAAAGACCCAGGACAAACTACATTTTAAAAGAGGCAGCAAGCGGATTCTTGATAGTTCTGCCTGAACTATCTACGACAGTTGGTGATCTAGCCCAAAGTTTCACTTAATATGAGCTAAAAGGCTCAGAGTTGCTATAACCATCTCTGGTCTCAAGAATAATATTCGATTTAGGAATCTAATGCTCTTAGGTGGATTAAATGCAGCAGCCAGTAGGTTAATAGATCAAAATGGAAATGATCCAAATGGTTTAGCATAAAAAAATGACAGAAGTCTAGAACAAACTACAATTTTAATATTTTCCATGGATAATTGCAATCACACATTCAAACTCAACTTTTCCTTTCACATGTCCCCCATATTTAGAAAACCCACCAAAAAATTGCAAAGTTTCAATATAATACATTCTATAGGATATGGTTTGGTTCTTCCTAAATTTTCATCTTAAAGAGAACCAAGTTTACTTTTTTATTTAAAAAAACATAATAATTATTTTTATTTATTGTATGAAGACAACAGAGAAAATCAATTTTCAAGAAGCCTTTTCCTAAGCAAATAACCTAATAATGTTGTAGAAAAATAGAAAAGCCAAAAAGAGAGCATTGTTATGTGGGAGAATGAAAAAAAAAAGGGAACAGGTAATTTCAGATAATTATTTATATTGTTTATTTTGTCAAAAGTGAAAACAAAATAATATCTGGAGAGTTGGATCTCTTTAAAAGTGAGTAATTTCAAGAACTAAGCATCAAATTCAAATGTGATAAAGACATTAAAAAATATATAGAAAGTAAATTAAAAGACTTTCCCTGTTACTGAAAAATATCATAAATAATTGCATCAGAAGACTAAGGATATAATAAAGTAATGCAATATAAAATTGTTTGGGGGTGGTATTCTCACACTCAGTCAATGAGAAATAAGCAGATAGCAATACCTCGTCTCATATCTTACCTCCTCTGGTCATCCCCTTATGATGGAAGTGACTCTGCTATAAATGAATTGAAACAGGTTGGCAAGTGAATTATTTTTAATAATAGTGAGTATTTTAATTCCCTTCCCTCTGACACTAATTATATTTTATCTCCCTGCCTAAATTTTGAACGTCTTGAACTATTACCTCAGGTAATACATCACACAAAATATGTGCTTACTTAAATATAAGCTGAATTTAAAAATATAATGCTACATGTATCTTTAGCATTTCATATAATCCAACACATAAAAAATCTGGATTTTTTATCAATTTAATTAGGAAAATATCCAACCATGTTTCATACGTTCAGATGTCTTATCTGATACCTGAAAACAAAAATCAGATAGTATTTCAATTATTTCAAATATTTGAGTGTTTAGTTCTTAACTAGTGTCTAGATTTGCTAAAATTTGTAATTCTCAAATATTTGTCATGATAAAAAAATTTAACCAACTGTGTGATGAAGTAAGTGCAACATTCCTTTGTTTATTAACCCCACAAGCAATAGATTAAGGCAATCAACTGAGTACCACCATCACATCTGATTAAGCACTCCCTGGTTTTATTGGCAATTTAAGAACTCTAGCTTAACGGTGAAGGAGAAATATCAAAGTACTAAATCTCAGATTTTTTTTTTAGGTGGGAAAACTTCATTTTTGTATTCAATCCACATAGATAAATGATGAGCTATGGAGACAGAAATAGTTGAAGCATAGGCTTGCAGGAAAATGAAGAAATAGGAGGAAATATCCCACATTCAGGGTATTTTAACCAATGTCCTCAACACTGAGTCAAATTTCCTTGAACTGTTTTGGAACTCAAATGATAAAGAAGTCAATTATAATGTATGCAGCAAGGTCTCTGTTATCTGCAATCCTAGGAACCACCATATAATTTAGCAGTCTTTCCTGAATTCCTCTGTATCTCTTATGGATGTGTTCCAATAACTGCTTAAGAACCATGAGCTTCTGTGGGAAGTTTCCAGAGATCCAAGAAACATCTAAACCCAGAAAGAAAAAAAAGAAAGGAGAGATATACTAAGGTCTGAAAGTTTGGGGCATGTCAACCTTGGATGTAGGAAGAATTAACTCCTATAAAATGGAGATGGTCATACTAGCTTTCAGCCTATAATAACCTCATGTTAAGTGAATAAATTGGGCTAATACACCAAGTGTCATAGATAGTCCATCCTCTTGCTGTCTCTTTTAAACTCTAGTTTAGCAGTGGCCATGTCATGGATTCCATTTCTCAGGTACACAATGCTTCATATAACCTGTTGGAACACAGTTGTATCTTCTTATATCAGTATTCTATTCCTTTTTATTGCTGAATAATATTCCATTGTACAGATATACCATATTTATTTATCCATTCATCAGAAGATGGGCATTTGGACTGTTTCCACTTTGGGAATATTATGAATAATGCTGCTATAAACATCTTTGTATAAATTTGTGTATGGACATATGTTTTCATTTGCCTTGGGTTTGCACATAGGAGTAGAATTCCTGGGTTATATGGTACCTCTATGTTTAACTTTTAGAGAAACTGCCAGATTATTTCCAAAGCATCTGCAATATTTTATATTCTACCAGCAGTGCATGAGGTTCCTAATTCCTCCACATCCTGGCCCAAGGCTTGGTATTATCTGTCTGCTGTATTATAGCCATCCTAATGGGTAGAAAGTAAATCTCATTTGGATTTTTATCTGCATTTCCTTGATGATTAATGATGTTGAGCCTCTTTTCCTACGTCCCTGGTTGCTTTTATAACTTCCGTGAAGAAATGGGTATTCAGATCCCATTCTCATATTCCAATTAAGTTCTCTTTTACTAGAAGTTATAAAAGAGCTTTATATTCTAGACACAAGTTCTTCAACATAGATATGATTTGCAAACATTTTCTCCAGTTCTAAGTAATATCTTGAGGGTCTCTAATTCCGATCAAGTCGAAGTTATCTATTTTTTCTTTCGTCACTTGTGCTTTTAGTATCATATCTAAAAACGCTATGCTGAACCCATGGTCATAAAGATACACTTGAATATTTTATATTAAGGGTTTTGTAGCTTTCGCTCATATTTAGGTCTGTGTTTATTTTAAATTAATTTTTGGAAGGTGTCTAACTTCTTTCTCTTTCATATGGCTATCCATTTGTTTCAGTGCTACTTGAATAGAACATCCTTTTATAACTACGGAAAGTATAGGCATTCACAAAGTTTTTAAGCTATAAATATATAAATGTTTTACAAGGTTTCAATGATATGTTTTATTAGATTCTACAATTTCAGTTCATTCAAATATTCCTCTTGTATATTCACTAAAAGAACAGTGTATTGTGCAGAGGACAAAAGATAAAGTACATAATTCTCTTCCACAAAAAGCTTATCTACACGTTGATATATACTTCTTTAAGATTAAAATGTGGAGGGAAATCAATGCAAAGAATTATTATTTTCATATCTTAAAGGCATTAAGACAATGTCTTGGCTTCCCATAGTAATTATTTACATAGTGAAATAAAATAAATTGTGCTAATACTCCAACCAGCATGTGATATTAGACTAATCATTGAAACTCATTGAGATTCTGTTTCTTCATTTTTAAAAATGAGATGATAAAGCCAATTTTGCCTACTTCATTAGGTTATTCCGAGTAGAGAATGAAATATATTTTGTAAAAATCTTTTGTATTAAAAGTTGAAGACAATACAATTTACATCATTATAATTAAAATAATCTATACATGAACTTATTTCACAAAATGTATTGAGTAGTTATATGAATAACACTAGGGGATACAATCATGAACAAGAGGAAAGAAGGATATCTAACCTTGAAAAACTTCCAGTTAGAGAAAGGGCTTTCAGGCTCTTGATATATACAAATTTAGACCTTGCTCCCTTTTATTTTTCAAAGGTATGTATCATAGTTACTTGAGAATCTATGGCAGCAGCTATGTCAATAAAAAAGAAAAAGAAGGAAAGAAGACTCTGAATCAACACAGTAAAATAGGAAGAAAAATAAAGGACCCCAGTATTTGACATCAGGCCATACAACTTTTGGATACCAAATGAACTTTTCATATGCATTTCATTGTTTGTTAGGATGTAATATTTTGCAAAGGCTTAAGAAACTCCTTTTTGCACTTTACTATAATATGCTATTTTCATCTCACATATCCAGATTTTTTCATTTTATTTTCCCCAACATTGACGTTTACTTGCCCAAAGAGTTTGCTATGTAGACTCACTGAAGAATAAGTTATATTTCAACAGTCAACATTGCACATGAGCCACAAAAGAGGTAAAAATAGACTTTTCCTAACAGAAAGTTCTCTATGATTTATTTTATAATGGATCCAGTTAATTACGCACTCACAGCTTAACTGATTTGTCAACAAAACAGCATTCAAGATGAGCTAAGTGATAGACACTGATGAACAAGTGATATTTTTAACGTCACAGAAGTCAAAAAAAAAAAAAATCCATGCTTTTTACATCCCAGTAAGAATGAAATAATTGCTCTACATTAAAACAAACCAGAACTTAGAAAGAGTTTTCTTGGATAATACTGCTCTCTAGCACTTAAACTACAGAAATTGGATGCATAAGATATAAGCAGAAACCAAAAACAACACAAGCTTTTTCATCTGGTTGGAGCTTTGTTTTGCTCCTGTGTCCATCTCTTCTGGACCATTACAACTCTTAAATGTGGCCTAGTTTAGAAATGGAAAAAAGGACCATAAAGTATTTGATAAAAATAAACAGAAAAAATTTTAAATACATGTATTAAGAAATTCTGCCATAATAAATAAACTATCATTTTATAGAGATAGAGAGGTTGGAAAGCAATAAGTTAAAGTATAAGAACAAATCTTAAATACTGATTGCGTCAAAATATGGGAAGTTCTTCCCCAGAGGGTAAAAAATAGACGAATTTCACGGTGTCTACCATTGTCCACCAGAGTAAAAGAGAAATAAAAGGAAAAATAGCACAGTCTTTTGAAATTGTGCTAGTAAACAAGTGAAAGGCAAACAAAACTCAAAGTCAAAACTTAACAGCATGCCTTTCCAAAAAAAAAAAAAAACCTAACAGCAAGATGACCAACATCTTTGGAAATATGTTGGTCTCAGAGAAGTCACATCTAAAGCCACAATTGTAGCGTCACCCACAGTCATAGCCACGTCCAGAGCTTTAGTCTCAGAGCAGTCCTAGGCAGCTCCCACATCCACGGTCATAGCTATAACCAAGGCTGCCTCCACCTGTCCCACAAGAGTTCCTAAAGTAATTAGATTACATGAGTTTAACTGTCTTTCAATGTCCTGAGACCTAAACATTGACCACCAAAAATAGGTGGAGATATGTCACACAAACTGTTGTAATTATCAAAAGTTTTATGTGTGCTGCTTTGGCATCCATCTTACTTTGATTAAATCATTTGCTTTACACTGACTTTTGGCCTAGTTAATAAGCAGCTTTCCAGCCTTGGGGCATAAACTCCCCCAGAACCCAAATCCACATCTGGGACAACCACCGCAAACTCCACCCAAGACCTACAGCTAGCCCCAAATGATAAACTCACTATCCCCCACAGTCCTAGGACCTCAGGCCCTTTTCCTTCTTTTATATGTTTACTTTAAACTAATCAGCCCTTGACTCCTGTGGGAAATCTACTAACTCCACCCCTGGTCCACAATAAAGCACAAGTCCCTGGGTACCTCTCGCTCTACTTGTGTGCCCCCTGCCTGCTGGCTGAACCACCCTAGCCAACTACACTTCCCATCGACCCCTCAGAGGACTCTTCTCCCTCTGGGTCCTGCGAGTAAGAAACTATCTTTATATGTGCCTTGGTTTATGGCCTTGGTTTCCCATTGTGTTACATCTGGCCTCTACCCAGACCCATATTTAAAATCCAACTTAACTAATTCAAAACACAGACTCTGCCATCTTATTTCCTCTTGTGCAGCAGCCTCTTATTCTTCTGCGATGTCCTCTTTAAAAAGATTCTGAAACAACATTTAAGGACATTTAAAATCATCTCTTAATTACTTGAGTGTCCCCCAAATAAATCTCCAGTCTAAAACAAGAAGTTATATATTTATGAAATATACTCCTCAGAATTTACTATATATATATATATATATATATATATATAACCTGCAGTGTGATACCTACTGTTAATATGAATTCCCATGTGAGCATATACACACTTTGACATCTACTAGGACAAACTCTTGGGCTCTTAAAATAACATCACCCTGTTATTTAAACAATTTTATTATTTTGAGAATTTCAGTCAGTATTTCTACCCACTTCAACTTTTCCTCCTTTAAGTTCAACACATCAAATCTACCATGAAGCTATTAATTCCTAAAGCTACAGAGACAAAATTATGCCTTTTTGTACAAGTTTTCCAAATAACATATAATTGGTGATTATGTCACATCTGCCATCAAATCTATAGGTTAATTGCTAAGGAAAACTGTCCCCACATGCATAAAAATTAGGCTCTTAAAGCAAATTATTTTCCCTCTAATAACTTATCTCTCTAACTTGTGGCTATTATTATTTTGATCATTTAT
>PVIY010034732.1:0-26888 GCA_004026745.1 Myrmecophaga tridactyla
CAAAATACTCTTAACTTAGATAGAAGTGTCCTGGAGACGGTCCTTGCCAGATGGCCGCTCGTGTCTTGGAAAGCCCAGGGTCTGTGCGGCGGTGGCCGAGCCAGCCGAGCCTTCCCCGGTTGTGGGGTGAGAAGGGCAGGCTGGCGGTCTCCTCCCTCTCAGCCTCCCTTCTCCAGACACCACTCCACACTTGTCTCCAGGAGTGGAGAGCTGTGCACATCTGCCTGGCGTCTCTGCTTAGGCTCTTGTCTGGGAACGCGCCTCTGGCAGAGGGGAGACTCCTCAGACCCTGGAACAAAGAGAAACAGCTTCAGTGTTCAAACTGGGCTAAAACAACCTGCTCGAATATAGAGAGAGGGGAGAAATCTGAGTCCAGTTCCTTTGATGGACTTAAACTGGACACTGGAAGGCAAGAGAGTTTACCCCTGTCCAGCAAGAATGAAGAGGGGAAGAGGGGGAAGAGGGGGAAAGAGGGTGGAAGCTTATCCACCACATCCACTTGTGCACACATGGAAGTAACTGCTTTTTGCTGCGAGATGGGGGAATTTAGCCCTCCTTCTTTATCCCGCCCTCCAGGAACCTCTGTTTGGAAACGCCAGGTAGGTTCCTCGTGGCTCTCTCCTCGTCAAAGGGGAGTGTCGGGGGGTACCTGGGTAAATAAGTATAAATAGTTTTCTTTCTGATATGTGACCGGATTATTTTCCAGTTGATTTCAAGCCTTGGCCCCAAGTGGCCCACAGATCAAAAAAAGATAAGGGTCAGTTACAAGGTTGAGCTCATTCTCTGTTGCCACGGCAACTGACCTCCAGCAACCCTCGGAGGACTACACCCAGCTCCCCAGGTGAAATTTTTACTGTCCACGCCATCAATCCCAAGCCTTTCAAAACTCAGACTGCCTAATTGTCAGAGCTCTGTTTTGAAGAGGCTCCGGGTCCCCCATGGGGCCCTGGTTCAGGCTGCCAGAGCTCATTTATAAGCCCTTCTCAAACACGGGGGATCTGAGATGGGTCCCTCCTGGCCAAAAAGTCCTGGCAAGGTGTCTCCCAGGGAATGGGGGGCAGAGGGAGGGCACAGCCCATCCTCCAGGATTAATTAGGAAAATATGAGCCCGAGATGGAGGTGGCGAGGGGGGACATGCCTTCAAACAGCGGCTGAGGGTTCTTGAGCGGTGAGGACCCCAAGTATCTCCCCACAGCCTGGCACTGGAGGTCTGGGGCAGTGGTGGTGCCAGGATGTTTTGAGGATGCATGCCCCTTTCCCCCCTACCCAGAATTTCCAACAGCCCTGCTAAAGGCACCCCACGTTGTCTTCATCCCAATTGCCGCAGTAGCACATTATTTCACCCTTCACTGATGATTTTGCAATCTTCTGTAAAGTGTGGGAGAAAAACAACTTTAGAAAACTTTCCACCCTTTTCAGCGATGGCTGTGAACGCACAGCCTCGTGACAACGGGATTTCCAACAAGACCGGTGTCCCCACATCCCTTTTATAGAAACCAGTGCCTTTCCAGCTTTCATGTGCTCCCGAATCATCTGGGATCTTGTCAAAACGCAGGTTTTGCTTCTGTAGGTCTGGGGCGGGGCTTGAGATGCTGCAGTTCCACCAAGCCCCCAGGTAACGCCGCTCCCCGCCTAAATACCATCTTGCTCCCTCCCCTTCAGCCTGGCTGAATTTCCTTGTGGCATTTAATGACAAATCAATAGACAAACAGTCAGATCCGACTGCCCAGATATTACTACCTGGCCCCCTCTCTTCTACCCAAAAGGTCTTTGTTCCTTATAGAGAACAAAGAACTGAGCTCCTATCAGGCCGTATTTCTGCTGCCTGCCCAGAGCCTGTTATTGGGATGGCGCCGGGGGGAGGGGTCCCCTCCTGGAGTCACCCCCCCCCCCGTGCCCCACTTGCCTCCTCGTTCATGCATCCACTTCTCCCTGCGTGGAGTGGAGTGCCCACTTGCCCTGTGTGTGTGTCAGGACTGGGGCCCTGGAGCGCTGGGGTCCCTTGGTGGGGGCCAGGCCGTGGAGTTGACGTCTGGTGAATCTCTTTTTACTGGGGACTCAGCTCCGCGAGGCAGCCTGCGCAGCCTTCACATCTGTCCCTCCAGCAGAAATGCAGTTTCCGGGATGAGGGCGGCCCTGCAGGGGCTGCCTCCTCCCCTCACTCCGCAGGCCTGCCAGGGCAGGAGCTAGCCGGGGCCGCTGGGCTCAAATGCAGAAAACTGGAGGGGTGGGTCTGTCCACCTTCCTTGTCACGCAAATGTTTTGGAGAATCAAGCAGCAGAGAGAAGCTTGGTGGGTCCCAGGTCTCGAGCCCCATGGCCTTTCTTGTGTTTTCTAAGCCCAATAGAGCTGCTGGGGGGTGGGGCGAGACCATATCGCCCAGCCCTGCCCCGGCCCTGTAGACCCAGCCTCTCTAAACATCCATTTCCCCCTGTCATTTGCGGGACGCACTCCAGGACCCACCCTTGGACAGGCTGTTGTTCTGTGAGGAGCTGAACAGAGAACAGGTTTATCAGCCATTGGTCATGTGATAGGTGACCCCTGGCATGTAGTAACCAGCACTTACTAGTACTCCTTCTCTGCTCTAAGCATTGTACCAGTGCTTTACCTAAATCGTTCATTTCCTGTCATGCCAGGCTTTTCTAGGCATGACATGGCAATGAAACAGCCCTTATGGAGCTTAGGTTATGTGTGTGTGTGTGTGTGTGTGTGTGCGCGCGCGCGCGCGCACAGGTGTGTGCGAGTGTATGTGTCTGTGTGTTTGTGAGAGAGACTATCATTGCTCTGTAATAGGCCAGGTGGTGGTAAATGCTATGAAGGAAAATATGGTGGGTAAGGGGTAAGGCCCTAGAAAGGATGGGGGGACTGCAATTTTCACCAGGTAAGACCTCTCTGAGCAGAGGACCAGATGGGGTGTGGGTTCTGGTGGAGTGTGTCTCAGGGGAAGGGGCAGGAATGCAGATGTCCTGAAGCAGAGGAAACCCCTTGGTTGATTTACAGACATTTCCAGTAGAAGAACCTGAAGCTCAGAGAGGTTAAGTAACACAGCTGAGACACACAGCGAGTGAGTGATGAAACTGGGGGCTCAGGCCCAGCTCATAATTAACTGCTGTCCAAATAGGGGTGGCTAATTATGCACCCCATCATCCGCTGCTGATGTATGCATTCATGATGCCACCTCCCAGTCAGCTGCCCCAGTGGGATTCCTGCTGGAGAGGACCCGGCAGAGGCCGTTGATGTGGCCAGAGTGGGTCACTCCCGATGCCTTGGAGCTGGGGATAATCCCCCATCCACTCCCGCTGCAGCCTGCTGCTCCTCCCTCCCAGGCAGCAAATTAAGGCCTCCGAATGTGTGCCCGGGCCTGCCTTTGACATCAGTGGGGCCCACCTGAGCTTCACCTTCAGGATTCTGATAATCAGCTCTCTCTCCTCCTGGCTTCCCCCAAGACCCGTATGGAAATAAGTATGTGTCTGCCAGGGATCAAATGCTTTTGGAGACAAAAGTCGGTACCGGGGACATTATAGGGAGCTGTCATCTCTGCACGGTGCTCTTCCACAAAGCCCTCTGCTCCTCTTCTGGGCTGACACACTTTCAGCCTGAAAGGTTCCAGCAGGCTGACTTGGTTTTAAGCAAAAGCATATCCTATTATTTTTTTTTATTTTTTTATTTTTTGAGAAACGAAGTGTAAAATTAACACTTATTATTCCTGAGCACAGGAAAAAAAAAAGAGAGAGAGAGAGAGTGGGAATCTGGGATTTCCGTGCTTGCCTGGTTATTTGCTTGGCAGTTTGGGGTTTTATTTATTTTTAGATTTTTAAATCATAATAAATCAATAGATTCCCCCCACACCAGCCCTGGTCAGTGGGAACTGGGAGGCAAGGGCTGGTGTGGTGTACAGAGAAATCTGCATTTTGCTTTATAAATGACGGGGCTGCGTAATTCACTTGCGTTACGTGAGTTTCGCTTACGGATGCCTGTCATATGCGATAGATCCACGTACGGGAGAGCAGAGACGAGGGGACACCATCGTGCTTTTAATGCCAAGCCCCACGCCGGGGTGAGGGGGCACACAGTCTCCCGGACAGTGACAGCTTTGTCATTCTGCTCCCAGGCACCAGCCGGGCACAGTGCAATTTTGTACAATTCAGGAAAGTTGTTCTTGGAGGGTGCTACTAACTGCAGACCCCGTGTCTCGGGATGGAGTGAGGGTTCGTCAACGCCAGCGGACGAGAAAGTGGCGGTGGTGCTTTCTAGCAGAATCCGTGGGCGTGCTCTCATCGGGTCACAGGCAGCCAAGGAGGGTTTGTCACACTAACTAGGGCAGCCCCTCCCCTTCCGCTCCTCCGCCCTCCCCCAGATGGTTTTATAGGCAGAGGTGCACAGAATGGACACCCGAGGGAGCCCCTCCGAACCCCTTTCTCCCTGCAGGGAGGAGAAGGCTTCATCATTTAGAAAGAAGATTTGCGATTTGCAAATCAAAAGGTCTTGGCTTTGAGTGGGAGAGATTCCCGGGTCGGCAGGAAACCCTCAGGCTTTGTTATTTTTTTCACCCCACTTTCACTTTTTGCTTGTTTGATTTCCCCTCTCTTCCCCTTTTCACAAATCTGAGTCTTTCACACACTGTGGGGAGAGGAAAGGGACCGGGAGTGACATGGCGTTGTCTGTTGGGCTCGTGATCGAATTAGCCTGGAACTTCAAATTGACACCGGTTTGGGGCTGGGATTTGCTTCGATGGCAGCCGTTTAGGCCCGGGAAACAGCGAGCGGTTTCCAGGGCTGCCTGGCTGTGCACGTATTTATGGATGGGGGTGCCGGGTGTAGCTGCATTTATGAATCAGTGGACACCGACTGATGAATTGCTCAGCACTCGGAGAATGGAAAGTGACTGTCAGGCACGGTTTCTCTGATTTATAAGTTGCAGGAGCCTTCTTTGTCCTCTCAGTGTTTGTGTATCAGATGTGCACGTCTCCGTTCAACAGCCAAGTGGTTAAAAGGCCCTTGCTCGGCAGAGAGCGGTAAATCCTCCTTTGCCATCTTAGCTTAGAGAGTCGGCTCTGGCTGGGCAGTGAGAAAGGGCTTGGCCTGATGCTTTGGGGGGCCATAGGAGGAAGAGAACCCCCCCAATCTGTGCCCACCACCCAGTGGCCAGGATTGGTAAGACTCACAGGATATGGTTAAATGAATCAGACGGGAGCAATGTCCAGCGAGGGGTGGTGGTGTGTGCTGGAATAGTCAGGGGAGCCTCCCTGGAGGTGGCGTCCATGTTGGGATGTTTTGTGTGCAGCTCAGAGTACCACCTCTGCCTGGCAGTGTCATCTTAGCAAGTGGTCTGACTTCCCTGAACCTGATTCTTCTGAGAAATGCAATTTTCTCAGCAAACGCGGTTATTTTGAGGTTCAAATATGTTATAAAAACCTCTGCACGTACGGTTTCTGCCTTGTTGCAATGTCCAATGGGCATCTGTATTCTAACGGGGAGGTCAACTGTAATGGAAGTGTCTCATTCATTTGTTCCTTCAGTCATTCAGTGAAGCTGTATTCTGTGTTAGGCATTGTTTGGGGGAAGAGAGTGTTGGAGGGTCTTTTGGGGCAGCCCCCACACCGGAGGCCATCTCTAATTATGATGAGAGTCTCCCCAAGGGGAGTGGGAGAACGTGCATGGGCCTGCGAGGCAAGTGTGCTGGGCCTGCCCGGTGTCCCCAAACTTGTCAATGAACTCCTTTTCTGTTAGTATAAATGGAAGATCTGCCTGGATCTCTCTGTCGGGTGCATGTGGCCTAGTTGCTGGGGCTCCAGGGGCACGACAAACACCCAGAAGATTCCAGCCAGTGGGCTATGTGGGGCAGGCCCACCTGCGCACACAAGCGTGTATGCACGCCTCTGTGGCCTGGTGCCCGGGCTGGGGAGGGGGAGGGGCTGGCTGAGCCAAGGGAGACGCCTGCTGTCCCTGCCAGCCCCTGCCAGGGCCTGGGGACCCGGGGACTCGCCAGGAGCCTCAGCCCATCTGTGTTCGTGTCTTGCCACCGGCGGAGCCCCTCTGCTGCCTAATTCTTGTCTTTGAGGGTGAATCGGAGCACCTGGTGCCTTTGGTGAGGCTGGTTCCTGGGGGAGCCTGAGGGACTGCCCGTGTCCTTGGCTGCCCCAGATAATTCCAGCATGACTGGCAGTAAACACTTATTGAGCCCTTGCTGTGTACCAGGGGTTGTTCAAAACCTCTTATGCTTGCGTTAACTCACTTACCTCTCACATTATAGGAGAGAGGCTGTTACTGCATGCTTTATAAAAGAGGAAATGGAGGCACAGAGAGGTTATGTAGCTTGCCGAAGATCGTGCAGTAAGTGGCAGGGCTGGGATTCCTACGCGAGCCCACGCTGGGCCAATCCCCCACCCAGCCCCTACTGACCGCTGGGCCACACGGGCCTTGGGCGCCAGCCCCTTCTGTCCTCTGCCAGCCCCCTGAGGCAGGGACTCAGGTGTCCTTATTATTATTATTTTTTTAACTTTTTAAATTGTAAAATATAACATATACAAAGCAAAGAAAGAAAAACAATAGTTTTCAAAGCACTCTTCAACAAGTAGTTACAGGACAGACCCAGAATTTATCATGGGCTAACCATCCCATCCTTTCAGATTTTTCCTTCTAGCTGCCCCAGAATATAGGAGGCTAGAAAGGAATAAATATTTTTTTATCATCACAATAAACTCTTTTTTTCTTTTTTGTGAAAAATAACGTACATACAAAGAAGCAACAAATTTCAAAGCACAGCACAACAATTAGTTGTAGAACAGATTGCAGAGCTTGGCATGGCCACAATCCCACAACTCTAGGTTTTTACGTCTAGCTGCTCTAAGATGCTGGAGACTTAAAGAATTATCAGCTTCACTACCCAGCAATCCTATTCATCTGTCAAACCCTACCTTCTCTATATAACGCCACATCACCTTTGATCCTTCTATCCCACTCTTTAGGGGCATTTGGGCCATGGCCACTCTAACACTTTTATGTTGGAAGGGGCTGTCAACAAATGGGGTAGGGAGATGGGACCAGCTGCTGCTCTGGAGAGGCTGGGCCCTCTAGGTTTCAGGACCGATCTGGTCCAGAGACCCATCTGGAGGTTGTAGGTTTCTGGAATGTTACCCTTGTGCATGGAAACTTTGTACAATCTCATATATCACCCTAGGTGTTCTTTAGGATTGGCTGGAATGGTTGGGGTTTGGCAAGTTATGATAGGTTAGCAATGTCTAACTGAAGCTTGAATAAGAGTGACCTCCAGAGTAGCCTCTTGACTCTGAACTCTCCCAGCCACTGACACTTTATTAGTTATACTTCTTTTCCCTTTTTTGGTCAGGATAGAATTGTTGATCCCATGGTGCCAGGGCTGGACTTATCCCTGGGAGTCATCTCCCACGCTGCCAGGGAGATTTAGGTGTCCTTATTTTATGGGGAGGGAACTGATGTCCAGGGCACTCAGGGAGGAGGAAGAGAAGGAGGAGGAGGTGTCTGGAACAGAACCCAGGCCTGCTAGAGTCCGGGCAACAGTGCCCGCCCCCAGCCTCCACTGCCTGGCACCCGGAGCGGGTCTGCTCCCTGGGCACCTCTGAGTGAAGGTTTGGGGTCACAGATGCTCCCAGATGGGGAGACAGAGAGGCCTTGGATCTGGAAGCAGGAGAAGGGGTTTGTCTGTTGTCTGTAATCCACTGGGCAGGCCATCTGCTTAAAAGGAAAAATAGCATTTTTAAAATATGGTTTTTGCAATATCTTCCAGCGCCGCCCATCACGCATTTAGAATATAAGCCCCCGAGTCCTCCAGCGGCTGGCAGGGTCCCTCACGACAGCGCCCTGGGCCCTCTCTGTCCTTATTGCCCCCCACACCCCTGCCCTTTGCCCCAGGCACCGGCTGATCTCAGCGTCTTTGTCCTGCCCTCCTCCTAGAAAACCCCCCAGGCACTCCTACTCCACCCCCCATACAGTGTGGTTCATGTTTATTTACTTTTTTCCTCTCCTCCTCCACCTCCTTCTTAAAATGGGGCACGGACATTATCTGTTTCATTCCCTGCAGAATTCCCAGCTCCTAGCAAAGTGCCTGGCCCATAGCACATGCTCAGTACATATTTGGATGGATTCTGGAAATTCCTGCTTGGACTCCCTTGGCCACCCAGGACCCCGTTCTGGGCCCCAAGACTGTGACATGGTCTTGGAAGTCAAGCTGTTCACACAGCTGTGCCCCATGTTGTTTGGCCAGCAGGAGAAAGGACAGCAGGTGACGCCTTCAGAAGCCCCACCCCTGCCCGGGTCTGTACACCCAGGGGTTGGGCCACCTGGAGTGGGAGGGGCTCAGTGTCTGCGGTCTCCAGCCCAGCTCTGCTTATGGGAATTGGGGGTTGGGACGTTGGGTGTTCCTGGTGGGCTCCTGCTGGGGGACACAGGTTGGGGGTCCCTAATGGCTGTGGGTTTCCTTTGCAGAGGAAGGCATCAACCATGAATGTAAGCTGTGCAACCAGATGTTCGACTCCCCGGCCAAGCTTCTCTGTCACCTCATTGAGCACAGCTTCGAGGGCATGGGTGGCACCTTCAAGTGCCCCGTGTGCTTTACAGGTAGGTGCCTCGAGAGGGAGAGGGCCCTGGGAGCCAGCCCTTTCCTGCCTCGGCCCTGACATGGGCCCTGATACCCCAGGGACCAGGAGGCCTCCCTCCATGCAGAGCTGACTCCCCACCTGCCCTTCTTCTCTCAAGCGAGGATGCACCCTCTCCTAACCCCCTCTTACCTGCGCCCTACTGCTGGAGACCTCTATTCTGACCCTGTCTGCTCCCCTCTCTCGCACTCTGCCCTTTCTGCAGTGGGCCCCAGGCTTGTGTCCCTCAACTGGGAGCTCTGTCCAGCCCCAGGGAGGCTCCCAGCCCAGAGTAGCCCAGGCTCCATCCTCCAACCACGCTCTTGGCTGGAGGGGGGAAGGACAGCTCGGTGGCCCAGGCCCCAGCCACAAGGCTGGCTGCCGGCCCAGGCGAGCGGCTGCCCCAGCCTGAGGCGAGTCTCCGGGACTCTACTGGCCCCCTCCTGCTGCCCAGATGGCAGCCGGTGTGCATGGGGGAGCCTGGCCTGCCCCTGCGTCCCCGGACATCTGCCGTCTGCCGCGGCGGGAAGCCCACCCTGGGGAGGGTACCGGCTAGGAGGGGCCCTCTGAAGTGCTCACCTCCCAGACACACAGCTGCTTCAGGGCCACCTCTTGTGTGTCCCGGGGCCCGAACCCCTCTGTGATGGGCCCGAAGAGGGGGATCTGGTGTGGCCATTCCATCCCCTCCCCAGCTCACACACCGCTGGGGCTCCCAGGGTCTGCAACACGGTGGGGCCTTCTTCTCCCCCAGCTCAGAGCCCCTGTCCATCTGTCACCATCACACCCCATGGGCTGGGTGGGGGCTGTCACTGTGGGTCCCGGCTGCCAGGTAAACCCGTCCAGGACACAGGGCCCCGGCATGGGGCCCGAGGACACTGGCGAAAGCCTCGGCCACAGGAAAAGTAATTCGTGCTTGTTGGGCACCTCCTTGGACCAGGCACTGGGCTGAGCTTATTTAATTCAAACCTTGGCTCTGCCATCTGCTACAGTTTCCTCTGCTATAGAATGGGGATGAGTGCATCCTTGCCTGTGCTGTCAAGGCACTTACTTGTGAAAGCTCTCTGGCAGGGCGATGATGAGGATGATGGCAGTGACAGTTAACATTCATTGTGCTAAGTGCTAGCCTGTCTTTTAAGCACGTTTAAGTGTTAGCCCTTTGGAGCCTCCCAGCCACCAGTGAGGTACTCATTTTAATGATCCCCATTTTGCAGGTGAGGTAACTGGAGCTCAGAGAGGTTCAGGGACTTGCCTGGTGCTGCACAGCTGCTCAATGTCAGAGCTCAGCTTCTCTGTCTGCACAGCCCCCTCTGCTAATAAGGCCCCCAGTAGGTCATCGTTGGCCCCTGCCTGGGTGTTCCCTGTTGGTTGGTGGGGTGGGGGAGGCTGCCATGGGCGGCTGGGCTGGGTGTCCCCAGAGCATGGCCCCTGACAACCATGTCTGGGTCCAGTCTTCGTCCAGGCCAACAAATTGCAGCAGCACATCTTTGCCGTGCACGGGCAGGAGGATAAGATCTACGACTGCTCACAATGCCCACAGAAGTTCTTCTTTCAAACCGAGCTGCAGGTAAGTGTCCCCATTGGCTGAACACGCCCCTCCTTGCACTTGTCGGGTCCTCCATTGGTACTGAGGGTTTCAGGGTCAAGCCAAGATGGTGAGGTCTGGGGAAAGCACAAAGTGGCTGGACTGGTGTCACGAGCCAGGGTCAGGCTGGGCTCTCCTGCTGGCTGGCCCAGTGTCCTCAGGAGAGCTGGGCTATGGCCATCGCAGGCCGCGCCCTGAGCAGGAGCCAGAGGCCCTGTGGTGGTGTTTTCCATGGCCAGTCCCTTCCCCGCTCAGGGATTCCGTGTCTCCATCTGCACTGGATGGTGCAGTGTGACTGAGCTTGGTTCAGTAGCACGTTGGCTTGTGTGGCCAGGTCCTAGGGCTGCAGAAGGCTGGCTCTGGAGTCCTGGAGCCTCCAGCTCGGCCCAGGGAAGCCAGGAGAGGGTGAGCAATGACTTCTGGTGAGTCCTAATAAGAGACTGGGCCACCTGGTCAGAAGGCCGATGCAGCCCGCAGGTGGGGGCACTGTGGCCTCCACCAGCTTCCTCTGAGGCTTGTCCTGGGACTGCAGCCACCTAGAGGGCCCCTGTGAGGGGAACTCCCCAGTCACCTGCTGCCCCTCCCCTTGGTAGCCCAGGGCCTCTTCTCACCTATTACTGGTTTTCTGAGGGCCGAGGGCCGGGAATCAGGCCCAGGAACCAGGCCCGGGTGAAACTGCCTTTCTCTACCCACTGTTTTTTGCAAGAATTTCTTGTCACCCCAGAAAGGTCCCATACCTATCCAGAAATGCCACACACACACACACACACACAGAAAAATCACATAAGCTACATGGACAGTATCACACACATGAAAGAAAATTCCTTACACACGCACGATTCTTGCCCCCATCCCCAAACCACCACTTACAAACTGTAATGCTATGTGCACAAAGAAAAGGACCAAGCAGGGATCACAACACCACACCCTAAGAAGAGGTACGCACACCCAGGTCCACAGAAATGCCACACATCCACACAGACAGATGCACCGAAATCCCACAGACTGAGGATAGCTCCATTATTAGTCAGGACACAGGACAGGTTTGCTGCAGTGACAGCCATTCCCTAGATCTCCGTGTTTCCAGACCACCAGGATGTATTTGTTGTTCTTGTCACATATCCAGACACGTGGTAGGGACTCTACTCACAAAACTTGATGGCTTGGGGCAGGGTGGGAGCCATCTCAGTCCACGTTTCCTTGGTTACCCAGGCCAAGGGGAAGAGGGATGAGGTGGAGTGTGTACTAGCTCTTTAGACTTCCACTTGGAGTGACACACATTTACTTCTTGAAATACTTGCCCAAAGCAAGTCATGTGGCCATGCCCTGTGTCAAAGGGGCGAGGAAGTAATCCCATCCTGTGCCTGGGTGGAGAGAAGGGCTGGCATTTGTCAGCAGCTCGAATGGCTACCATGTACCACGGGCCCACAAGAGCACCCAGAGACACAGGAACCCCAGAACTCAGAGCCCTGCCCCTCTCCCCACAGACTATTGATGAGAGCTCACCCCACACTCTGCAAAGACCCCCCCTCTCCCCACTTCCTCAGGGAACATGGCTGGGGCCTTGCAACCCAGGCAGAGTTCTAGAAGCATTCAGCACTTGGGGACAATGTTGGCATCTCTCTTCTGAGGCTGGGGGCGTGGGGCGGTGAGTGCAGCCCCCCAGGAACCATAACGTGGCCATAACGGGGTCGTGCTGCAGCCTGCCTACAGAGCCCGGCCTGGGCCTGTGCTGCTGGTGCAGCTGGTAGCAATTATTACCCAGAGGAAACGGAAACTAGACAGCACAGTAGGGCATGTGACATCAGAGGGTCAGGGTCCATTCCACAGGCGAGCCTGGGCTGGGCTGGGCTGGGCAGGCCGAGCTGGCTCAGACTTGGCTTCTGGCCTTGAAGAGCTCCTGGGCAGCTTGCCGGACAGCCTGTTACTTTGCATTCTTTGAGCAGCCCCTCTGAGTTCCCGAAAGTCCTTGAATTTGCGTATCACTCATGCGACCTCCATCCCACCATCCCAGTGTTGGACAGAATGATGGACCTAATTCTACAAACCCAGGTCCAGAGGGGGAGGTTCCACCTCCACAAGGCAGAGAGGGTGAGAGAGGCTTGGAGCTGGGGTCCTGCGAACCCACCCAGGGCTCAACGCTGTGTCTCCAGCAGTCCATGAGCTGAGAGCTGCCTGCGTGGCAAGGGCCCTATGAGATAGCTTGTTGCCCTCCCATTCAACCACACGCACCTCAGGAAGCCTCCTCGCTCGCACGCCAGCCCTGTGCCCTTGCTCCAGAGTGTGGGCCCTTGCAGCCTGCCCTGCCCGCCCTGACCTGCTTGGCTCAGCTACCAAAATAGGCCCTTATGTCCCCAGACGATGAAGCTATTTATAGCGCAACACTAAGGCCTCCTTTAAACCCTCCGCACATATAAACGATGACTTATGCTTTGCACTTGCAACCTCCATCTGGTTCCCCCTGGTTGTCCCAGACACCAAGACAGGAATGGCTGATCTCATCTTTGTTGGTTTTAAGCTGTTTCCCGGGGAAGTTGCCCAGTCCTGCCTTACCCAGCCCCCTCGGCATTGGTGAGCCATGGGTCTGCCTTGCTCCCGCAGAGGTGTGTGGGGAGGCTGGCCCGCCGCCGGTGTTTCAGACCCGCTTGGGCTCCGGCTCCTCTGGTTTGTGGAAGGTACTGGTTTCCTGGGTCACCCTGTTAACTTAAGTCTGATCCTGAAATGCTGTGAATCTTGCTAAATTATAGCCTTAAAGAGCCACTATTTTCTGCAGTTAATGATTTTAATTACAGATCATTTAAACGTGGAAGTGTTGTAGCCACGCCAAATCTATGCAAATAATGGCTTTCCTTAAGTAACTTGCATAGTAATTGTGTGGTTTTTTTTTTGAGAGGAGGATTTTTGCAGGCATTGAAGTTTTCATAGTCATTACTCTGACGCTGGGGCTGAGAGGCCCTGCTTGGGTGAAAAGGCAAGTGTGGTATTTACTGGGATGGAGCATCAGGAGATAGGACCCAGTCGGTTACGCTTGCTGGGGCCTTGGCTGGCTCTTATCTCCATATGTCATTTGAGGTTATGGGAGGGGTCTCTGGGCGAGGCGGAGGGTTGCTCTTACTATGGAACCAGGAATTCCCACTGTGGGGATTGAAGTAGTGGAGGTGGGATTGAACCATCATCTGCTTGGTCTGTGTAGGCAATGATGTGTCTGCTTCTAAAGGGAGCGTTTTTCTCTTGGGATGCATCAACAGAAGCATGCTTGCCAGGAGCGGGGAGGTACAAGTCCTGTTTGATTCTGAGCGGAGCTGGCTCAGCTTAAAGAACTGAGAACAGTTTAAAGGATTTGGGAAGAACTGGGGCATATTCAATAACAGAGGGACAAAGTATGAGAGGGAACTAAGCTTTGCTCTTTATTTGATCAGAGCATGTATATGGAGGGCCTATTGCCTACCCGTTGATTTGGGAGACACTTTCCAATAGTGGACAATGACATGAAGAAGGTAAAACCAGGTAGTGGGCTAGCTAGAAAGTGATTGGGTGGGGTGGACATTTCTTGGTGAGGGTGGTCAGGGAAGGCTTCCCTGAGGAGATGGCCTTTGAGCTGAGGCCTGGATGAAGAGGGGAAAAGAATATGTGGAAGAAGCCACAAATGCAGAGGCCCTGTGGCCAGCAGGACCTAGGTATATTGCTGGAAACACAGAGGCCGAGTGCAGCCGTAGCACAGTGAGTGGTGGGAGTTTGGAGCGAAGAGAGGCGGCAGATGGATCTCAGGTCTTGGCAGGATTTGTAGGACAGCAAGGAAGTTTAATTTCTATTCCTATTGTGATGGGAAACTAAACAAGGGAGAAGGGGTGGCTGCCGTGGCTCAGCAGGCAGAGCTCCGACCTGGACCTGCCGTGTTGGAGGTCTGGAGTTCGATCCCTGGTGCCTCCTGCCCATATGCAAATTAAAAAAAAAAAAACAACAACAACAACAAGGGAGAGGTATTTTCAGATTTAGACTGAATCAAAATTTAAGAAGTTTGTTCTTTGAAAGACACTGTTAAGAGAATGAAAAGTCACAGACTGGCAGAAAATATTTGCAGTTCACATATCTAATAAAGAACTTGTATCCAGGATATATAAAGGATTCTTCAAAGCTCAATAATGAGAAAAAACACACCTAAAAACGAACAAAAGATCTGAAGAGGCACCTTCCCAAAGAAAATATACAGAAGCTCAGTGTCATTAGTCATTAGAGACACAGAAATGAAAACCAGCTGATACCATACATGCCTTTTGGGATGACAAAAACCAAACCAAACCAAAAAAAGATGAAATTCCAAGGATGTGGAGCAACTGGGAGGGTAATGCATTGCTGGTAGAAATGCAAACTGTTGCAGCCACATTGCAAAACACTGTGTCAGTTTCTTATACTTTTGAACATACACCTCTAATATGACCAGCAATTCCACTCCTAGGTGTTTGCCCAAGAGAAATGAAAACTTATGCACTCATAAAAACTTGTATTTGAAGGATCATAGCAGCTTTATTAAATCCCCCTCCTGTCCCTCAACTGGTGAATGGATAAACAACTGTCTGTATAGTGGAATACTACTCAGCAGTAAAAAGGAACAAGCTACTGATAACATGCAACTACATGGGTGAATCGTAAATGAAGTGAAAGAAGCCAGCGTCAAAAGCCTCCAATATGCATGATTCTATTTACATGACATTCTGGAAAAAAGCAAAAATATAGGAACAGAAAACAGACCAGGAGTTGCCAGGGGCTGGAGGTGGAGACAGGATATAGAAGAGAGTAAAAAGGTTTGTCTGAAAATACACACTCCACAGTCTGCAGCCTGAAGACTTGGACAGGGTGGGAGGCTGGGGGAATCCGACCGTCACAGAGCAGAGCTGGGTTCTGTCTCGAGTCTGTTAACCGGGAGAAGATGCAGATGGATGGCAGTTGTTTTCATGTATTTTAGCTCTTTTGGGTGGAGGACGTTCTCGAGATGCTTCTGGAAGCCCCAAGACCTTTGGGAGTGGGCCCTCAGGACATGAATTTGGTCTGTTGTATTCCAGGTGCATCCCTTTCTGGAGCTAGTTCAAGCAGGAAGGGAATTGAGTATAGGGAAACAAGGCAGCTTTTGGACACCCAGAGTAGGAAGGGCTGCTGTGTCTTTGGAAGCCCTGTTCCCAGGAACCAAATGTCTCTACAGCCAAGGCAGCAGCTGTCCTGTCTTCTCTGAGGCCACCAGGTCCTTTCCTTCTCCTCTCTCTGGCTCATTTTGGGTTGTTTTCTCTCTGCAACCTGACTTTCTGGGTTCCTCTATTCAAGGCCAACCCACCAGGGCTACTGTCAGTTTTGCTGAGACATGCACCTGGGATATTTTGAAAGAGGGGCTTTACTGTGGGGATTTGGTTACACGGGGAGCTGGAAGGAATGCTCAGGTGACCCAGAGATTGCACCTGTAGACTGCAGCCAACCTTCAGGCACAGGCTCCAGAATTCCGCAAGAAGATCTGACTGTCCACCCCTGTCCCAGTGAGCTGTGGCTAGGACTTGGGGTCCCATAGTGCAAATCAGCAGGTGGAAGGCTCTGCTTAGGAAGTGGGGCACAGGCCAAGTGAACACCACAAGTGTCAACTACCTAGGAAGGTCATCTAGAAGTGGACAGCACCTTCTTGAGGATGGCGAGACCCCTATTGGTAGATGCAGGCAGACAGAGCCCTTGTCTGAAATGCCATGGAAGGGGAGGTGTGGTGTGGGGTCTGTGGGGCAGCTGTGCATTTGAATCCATGCTCCATCATTTGCCAGTTGTGAGCCTCAGTTTCCTTGTCTGTAAAATGGGGGTATTTGTAGCTCTGACCTCATAATTGTGTCAAGGCCTTGGCCCAGTGGCTGAATGATGGGGAGGGCTTGATAAATGCTTCCCATTATCATTATAAATCTTCACACTGTAGGCAATTTGAGGATCAGAGAGGGTTTGCAATAGATGACTTTTTAGGGACGCTTCAACCCCAGGTTTGCTGTGATTTTATGATTTCTGATCTCAGTTTAGTAGGGAGACCCCAAGTCCTGCCCTTTGGGGTGTCTGGCCAAGCCTCAAGGCTATGGGCACAGTTGGTCCCCACCATGGGGCTTAAGGAGGAGTTCTCTGTGTCCAGAGCCACAGGGCAAGGTAGAGCTCTGGGCACCCCCTCTCTGCACCACTACCCCTGAGTACGCTGGCTCAGCCCCCCTCTCTCCCACCCTGTTTTTCTCAGCCATGCAGCTGGCTCAGTGGAGGGTGTACAGATGTGATTGGGGTGGGCAAGGGCTTTGTAAACCCACAAATGTCAGGGCTTTGGGCCTTGTGGTTCCAGCCTCAGGCCTCGGCAGATGATGGCCCGGGGCCCTGTGGGCCCCTTGCCAGGGGAAGTCGACCTGAGGGGAGGGGCAGGCTCTGGCTGTCTGGCCCAGCTGTCTCTGGGTCCCCCGGGCCCCTATGTGCCCACAGATGCTGGGCATCGATGCCGCTTCCTTCTCTCCTTCCCAGATAGCCTCGCGGTGCCCCATTCTTCACTGGCACTGGGGCCCATGGATGGTGGATTTGGGGAGCAGTGGGGGACATGTTGAATATCCACCATGGGGCAGGTCTCTGACCTGGTGGACAAGCTCCCCCTCCCCAGCACAGTGAAGAAGCTTGGTGGAGGTTGGGTGGAATTCAGATGGGCCCTGACCTAAGCACATTGCATGGATTGTTTCAACACATCCCTGGAAGGATGCGCTTATCCCTTTTATGGATATGGAAACTGAGGCTCTGAGAGATTGAATGACTTGCCCAGGATCACTAGCAGGTGGCAAAGCCGCATGCAAAGCCCAATTCTCTTCGCCACCAAGGCCAGCAGAAACACGCCAAAGTTTAAATAAATTGCCGTTTGTATGAGCTAATAGATTTAAATGAGGCCTGCAGTGCTGAACTATAAAAAGCTTTCATTATCAGGGGACCCAGAAACTATTTTAGTAGTTGGGCCAAGCAGGTAGCACCAGGAGCGATAACAAGGGAGGCAAAAAATCTGCTCCTGGGTGAGTCAAGATGGGAACGCCCTGGGGTCCTTCGTGCTGGGAGCCGGGCCAAGCTGGGCGTGGGCAAGGCCAGGGGGTTGAGGCCAGCAGCCCCAGCCTTGCTGGAAATGGGATTGGGGTGAGGAAGGCTTAGTGCCAGTATCAGAGGCAGTGGTTTTGCGAGATCTCACTCTTTCTGCTGCTGCCGCCTTTCCCCCCGCGGAGGTAAGCTGGGCGCACTTGGTGCTGTCACAAGTTGGAGGCTTGAGCGTGGTGCCGCTGGCAGGGGCGGCACTGCCTAGGACTTCCGTCACGGTGCGTGGACCTCCTTGATGGGGTCAGGCTGGAATCTATACTCCCTCCCTGACAAAGCAAGGGCCCGCAGGAAGCCTTCTGTGAGCCGGGGCCCGCGGTGGCAGAGCGGCCAGCCCAGCGTTGAGCGGGCGCATTTAAAGGATTAGCTCATGCTGTTTGCTTGTGTGTGCCTAATCATGCCGCTTCCAGCTAAATGATTACAATTGATTAAAAGCGGAGCTAGGTATTCTAACAAGCAACCTGGAGCCCTTCCAACGGGGCAGGCAGGGCCCTGCCAGGCTGGATCCTGGTACCCAGCCCACGGGGAGGCCTCCGGGAGCCAGTGGTGACGTCTGGGCTCTGCGTGGGACCCTTCCTTTCCCAGCCCTCGAAAATGTCTGGTTTGACCCTTCTCTCCGTTCTGTGATTCATTTCACAAACACTTGCTGAGCACCTACTATATTCCAGGCACCATCGTAGGGGGCCTGGGATACAACTGTGAACAAGCGGGCCTGGTCCCTGTCCTTATGGAGCTGACATTGGATGGGATTTGACAAACCAGAAAATAAATGAATGACCCGGGTAACTTCAGACTGTGGACTTCTGAAGAGAATAAAACACTGTGTTGTGAGGGAGACTGATGCGTGTGTGTGTGTGTGTGTGTGTGCATGTGCGTGTGTGTGTGTGCATGTGCGTGTGTGTGGTGTGGTGGGGGTAAAGGAATGGCAGGGATGAAAAGTCAGTATTTCGGCAAGAGTCCTGAGGTTGAGAAGGAGTTTGCTCGGGGAAGAGCTGGCAGAGTTCCTTGAAAAGGGAACATCGGTACAAACGCTCAAAGCCAGGAATGGATTTGGGGTGTTCAAGGAACTGAAAAGAGGGCAGAGGGGCTGAAGAGGGGAGTGAGATGGCTGGCAGTTGCTTTCTCAATTCATTCTTCCAGGCCATCCTTGTCTTGCCTGGTCAGTGAGATGGAATCTTCCAGCAGGCGTGTTCACTGGCCAGTCCTGCTAGAACACTATGCTCTTTTCCCAAGCTTCATGGTCCCTTCTCTGAGCAGCTTCTCCCTAACTCACCCTTCTTTGGCTTCTCCAGCCCTCGGTTTAGCCCCCTGACCTCTTGTAGATATGGATTGGAAGCGACTATGTCTGCATCTGACTTGCCACTCAAATGGGAGTTTTTGGAAAGTGAAGACTCCCTTTGCCATCCATCCACCCATTTGTCCATCCATTCACTCATTTAGTCATTGCTGTATGTTTCTGAACTCCTAGAAAGTAAGAATATAAGGAAAGAGACAAAGCAAACAAAGAAAAGAAAGGAAGAAGGGGAGCTGCTATTTCCATTCTGGGAGCCCGTTTTTAAATGACTGGTCCTTAGAAAACAGATAACTGAGGAGCCAATTTCCTTGCCTCTTAGCGCTGCTGGTTTCAGATCCAGCCAGATAATTATAACTAATAATAATTAAAAATTTAAAGTGCTCTAGGCACATACTTAGCATTTGACTCTTTGGCTGAGCTTTCCGTAAGTAGCAGTATCTTCCTCCTTCCGGCTTTTAAGACATCCCAGTTCCTGATACCACCTGCAGCTAGGAGGGCTGAGGTTGCTGGGCTTGGCCTGGGGTGCAGATGGGGGGGGTGTCTGGGGATGGCACTACGGTTCTCCCCCAGGGTGCCGACTCCCCATTAGTCTCTGTTGTAGGCACTTGTCTGAGGCAGCAGAGCCTGGTGACCCACACCAGGGACTCTAGGGCCAGAAGGTTGGGCCCAAAGCCAGCTGTACTTCTCTGACCTCAGTCCCTCCATCTGTGAAATGGGTAAGTCCTCAGTACTCCTGTGTATAAAGCCCTTAGACAACACTTAAAGTATAAGGACTCCTGAGTGCCTCCTGTCTTCCCCGCTAGGGCTGGGAACCAGAGCCTAGCACAGATGTGAATGGTATTCCATGTGCCAACATCACGTGGCAGTGCTGTGCCTGCGCTTAGGGGCCAATGGCCTGGCTTCAAGTTCCAGCCCCATCACCAAGCAGCTCTAGAACCTCGAGCAAGCCCCCGACCCTCCCTGAGCCTTGGCAGTCTGGGGACAACAGCAGTCCCCTCCTCATGGGGCACCAGGTGCACTGCCTGACCACCCCCAGCCCAGCCCTGCCTCAGAGCCAAGGCTTGCAAAGGTCAGCCACTGTCAGGACTGCGGTCTGGGTGTCCGAGAGCCTTCGGGTCACTCCTTCAGTGGTTCATCCATTCATTCAGTTCAGTCCAGCCCCCAGTGTTCACTGAGTACCTGCCCCATGCTGGGGACTGAACAGGGGCTAGACAAGGTCCCTCCTGCCTGGGATGCATGCAGCGATGGGAAGCGAACAGTACGCTAATCGACACCCACAGACCCGATCTTACGTGTCTCTGGAGCGATACCCAACATAGCATCACATAGAACACAGCACAGCACATAACACACCTTGTCATACAGCATGCCATATCGTGTGACACACAGCATAATATGCCGTAGCACATAACATAGCGTAGCATATAACATAACACAGCATAGGCTATAATACAGCACAGCATTAAAACACAATTCCCTGCTGCACATATCGTGACGGGGCAGGAGGCCCTCAGGGCTTGGGGCAGTGTGCTTCCTGGGAGATGCTTCCCAGCCCTTCCCACATGCCATCTCATTAGAACTCACAGTGATCCCCCTAGGATAGCATCTTGAGAGCTCTGTGTTACAGATGGGTAAACTGAGGCTTGCACAGGGGACGCGACTCACTCTCATTCCCACAGAGGGGCAGAGCTGGGCACCCAGGCAGCCTGACCCTGGGGACCATGTTCTTAAACCCTTGGCCGGGGCAGTGGGGTTGGCAGAAGAGCCTCAAAGCCCTTGGATGCCCAATGGCAGGCCTCCGGGTATGGGGGCAGGTGGGTGTCGCCTCTTACGGCATCAGGAGGGGAGCTTGGAGACCCTACGCAGCTCCTGGGGTCTGAGGCTGCTCTGGGGGGCTCAGATGAGGAAAGACCAGTCTCCAGAAAGTGGGTGGCATCAGGCAAGAACCCCAGGGGTGTGCCTGCCTGAGGGACGAAGTTGGTGTGGGTGCAGGGGGCCCTGCCCCCTAAGGTCCTATTCTGGGCGGAGATGTCACTTGGGATTGGCCTCAGGCTGCCTGTCTGCCCAGCGGAGCCCATCTTTCGTGTCCTGGGGTGGGGGCCAGCCAATTCTGGAGGAGCATCAGGCCATCATGACAGATGGGTATGGGGTGGGGGTGGGGGGTGCGAGGAGCTGCCAGAGGCTCAAGCTGGCGGCTGTTATGTGTGCATTGTGAGCCCAGCCCTTCCCCAGAGCTGTCGCAGCCGGGACCAAATGCCTTCAGTTTCTTAGGAGCAATGATAACACTAAAAATTGTGGGCTCTGCACTCACCGAGGTTTGGAGCCCTGTCCCTGCACCGACTTAGCTTGAGCTGAACACCACCTCGTGGTAGGACACAGAGGCAGCCCCAGACACGGGAAGACACAGGGGTGGGGGCCAGACGGTGACAATCTGAGAGTTGCTTCTTCCTGTTGGTGTGGCCTGGGGCACGTGACCTCCCCTCTCGGAGCCTCGCCATCCCTATCAGACGATGGCCGCTCTCGGGGGATGGTCGTGAGGACGTGCCACTAGATCTATGAGACATCCCGGAGGGCCTGGGGGTGGCCGCGAATGCAGGACTAGCAGCGTCAATGTTTGCTGTACCACTTTGACAGATGGGGCTCAGAGATGTTATGCCCTTACTTTGATGTCACCCAGCTTAGTAAGTGGCAGAGCTGAGCTTGCGAGGAGGTGGGGAACACAGTGACAAGAACAGCCAGCTGCCACCTGACCCCTCTACGCTGATTATCGTGTCTTATCCTCAGAACAATCCTAGGAAGCCAGTGCTCTTGTTAGCCCCGTTTTGCAAAGGGGGAGACGGAAGCACAGGTCTAGGTTAAACAGCATGGCCGTGGCAGAGGTGGGACCCAACCTAAGCAGCTGGTTCCAGAGCCCGATGATTTAACCACTGACCCAGTACTGCGGATATGCTTGTTCTGTGGTGGAGCCCCATGAATGTCAAAAACGAGGCCTACTTTGTCTCTAGACGGGACACTCTTTCTCCCCAGTTTGTTGGGAGCAGGGCTGGCTGCCTCCTGCCAAGATGCTGGGGTCTGGTGAGGCCAGGGTGCTGGGCCCCACCAGCTGAGATGGGAGGAGCGGGTGCTCTCGGCAGAAGCCTAGATTGCACTCTTTGGTCGAGCAGGAACAATTACTAATGACATTTAGAAAGAAATTAATGATGAGAAATGCAAGTTGGCATTTCGGGAGCTCCAGTCAGCAGCCGCCGTCAGCCCTCACAGGAGAGGCGGTGAGGGCATGGGGGGTGGACATGGAGGAGGAGAGGGGGGATGGCAGAAAATTAATTTTGCTGTGTCAATAACAAACGTGGCCCCACTCGCTCTGCTTCTGAAGTTTAGACAAAATCAAACATGGACTGGCTGTGGCTTGTCCGGGGCTGCAGTGAAATTTACCGTGTGGCTGTGATGTGGACGAGGGCAGGTGATGATTTCAGTTTGGTGTCCCTTCCCTGTGGCTCCAGGAGGCCTTATATGGGGGAGGGCAGGGAGAGGGAAGGAAGGAGTAGCCTCAGGACTGGACCATTCGTGCTCAAATGCAAGTGTCACCTCTTTAGACCTGGATGACTTAGCAAGCTGCTTTGCCTTTCTGAGCTTGAATTTCTTCATCAGTCCAGTGGAGACAATTGGGGGAAATAAAGGTTGTATATGAAGAGCCTGTAAGCCCAGTTTCTGGCACATAGTAAAAGCTCAATATATAGTGGCCACTACTGTATTTCACTGACCCTTTCAAAGACACACAGCTTTTTTCCTTATAACATCTCTTAAATTGGAATGCATCACTGGTATGATACATTTTAATTGCATTTTTTCATCCCTTGCATTATATCAGATACTAGGACATCTTACCATTAGGGTCTTAGATTAGATGAAATATGGTGGAGGGTGAAGAGGAAGCAAGATGCTGGAATTCTCTGAGGCAGGAAGTGGGGTTCCCAGTAGGATAAGGGTGCCTGCAGTCACTCCAGGAAGACTGAGAAGGACCCCTCTAGCCTCCCCTCATATAGGAAGAGAGGACGTAATGTGGGGAAAGTCACTGTCATAACAACACTGAACGTGTATACAGAGCAGAGGGCCAAATCAAAGCCCAGGGATTTTAGAACCTTTGATTGATTGTCTAGATTTCAAACCATCCAATTTCCCATAATTATAATGGCTAATATTTATAAAGTGCTTACTATATGCCAGGCATTGCTCTTAGCACTCGATATATGTTAAAACATAGTCCTCACAGCACTTCTGTTATTAAGTTATGGAAACTGAGGTACAGAGGGGTTGACTCACTCCCTGAGGCCACATGGCTGATTGGTGTTGGACGCAGGCCTCCAGCCTGAGGTTCTGTCCTCTTCACCACCTCACCTGAAGGCTGGATTTCTTGGTTTCCTGCAAATCAGACCTGACAGCCCCTGGACCACAGCCCTGTATGGCCATGGCCACCTGCCTCCTTCTGACACGGGGATGTGACCCACAGGCCCCCATCTGGCCATCTTACCTGGCTCATTACTCACCTGCACTCTGGGATTATAGCCCTGGCGCAGCACTTTGCAGTTTGCAAATATGATCTCATTGATGCCTCAATGACCTGGGACCACTGGAAGTGCTTTTCTCCTCCCATTTTGCAGGTCTGTCTGGACACTAGGGCTGAGGAATGCGTGGTAAAGTCGGAGACTGGCAGGGAGAAGTGGGGGCCATGGTGGGAGAGGGTACTGCGCCCCTTTGGATTGGGGTGTTGAGCAAGGAGGCAAACGGCTTTCTTTCTGCTCTCTGGGTCAGAAAGACCGTACCCTGTTGAAGTCAAACCTGGACGCCCTTTCCAAAGAGCGGTGGCTCTGTTCTGCGGCAGCGTCATTGTGTTCCCTGTCTTTGCTAATGAAGCTGCCACATCAGAAATTAGGGTCACCCATGCTTTGGGGTTGACCATGGTAGCCAGATCTTATGGTTAGTATCAATTATATGTTATCTAATTTGAAGTTTATAACAAGTCTGTGTGGTAGGTATTAGTTCTAATTCTCAGTTGAGAAATCTGATATTTAGAGAACCAAAGTGAGTTGTCTAGGTTCACATAGAGAGGAAGCAGCTGAGGCAAGATTTGAACTCCAAAGCCTATGTCTCCACCAACCCAGCCACCTGCCTACCACTCATTTTGGCTACTCACTCCTCTCCCTCCGCTATTTATCCTTCCACCATCCATCTACTCATCCTTACGCTCACCCACCCATCCATGCTATAACTACCCGTCCCTATTCCCATTCACCCAACTACAAAAACTACCCATCTGGTCATCCACTCATGCATCCATCCACCCAGCCATCTACCCACCCCTCTATCCCTCCATCCATTGAATCATCTGCCATCCATCCACCCACTCATCCGTCAATATTAAGTCCTGTGTAAGTGTTGGGAACTCTACAGCTTCCATGATGCCATCCTCTTATGTTCTTTATGTCACACTTAACTACTACCTACCCCTTCTCCACCCTAAAACCCTGCATGCACCTACTCTCTTTCTCTTACACACATATCCACACACCTCTGGTGAGTAGAGTGTAGCAGGAGGGCAGGTGTATAGATGATTTTTGTTTGCCTTATGGAAGCTGTGCACTCTGCCTGGTATTGGAAGGGAAGACAAGGCAGACCACCTGGTCCCAGTGGGGCAGGTGTGTGGGCACTGAAGATGTGCCTGGCATTTTGATTGCAAGCCGAGTGTATACCAGAGGACAGACAGGGCATTTCAGCTGGGCCCCCGTGTTCTTCAGCCCCACCCATGGGACCAGCCTTGGAAGGATGGACAGCCCATGGGCCCCTGTCTCTGTGGGTGACGGGAATCACCCTCCACCCTTTGCTTTGTGCCAGGCTGGACTCCCTCTCCGGCCGGGCCAGAGTGTGCACCTAAGTGTTTTTTCAAGAACCATCACAATCATTAAATATAATCGGTCTCAGCTGCAGTTTTGATCGCTGGAGCATGCACATAATTCACCACAGCAGATTAGTCTATCTTTGGAACCCCTGGCTCTGCAGCCTGGGTCTGTCAGTGATGGGGGGGTGCTGAGCTGTGTGGTCTCCAGAAGCCATTTTGGGGGGTGGAGTGGGCTATGTTTTCTAAGAGGGACAGAATTTCTGCAGAAACAACTTTCCATCTGCAGGGGTTAATTTTCCAGAAATGATAACCCCTGCAGATGGAAACACAGCCAGGTTTCCCAGGTTTGCCTGCTCCTGGTCTGTCCCCAGAAAGTTTTCCTTTTAGAAAAAAATGTGGAGGAAAGTAGAAATGTGTAGGATCCCAGTTTGAAAATATCATTTATAAAATCTACAAGTGCTGGGTTAGTTTAGGGAGCTGCACATATGTGTTCTGTATAATTAGTGCCCAGGTGACCTAGATTTTCCGGAAGAGCCGTGATTTCATATACTGTGTCCCAGCTCTTGGCTATTTGTCCTGATTTTTGGTTTGTGAAACACGACGACTATCTATGGAGCTTGGTTTGCTCATCAAATTATGATCAGTAAATAGTTCATTGTCGAGAGTCAGAAAAGTCAAGGGGACAATTCCCTTCCAGTTTTTTTTTCCTCCCTGACATGGTAGAAGATTTCATGTCCATTACACACCTCACCCTCACATTCCTGCTGATGCTGTAGCCTCTCCAAGCTGGCAGTGGCCGAGAAAATGTGGATGTTTCCATGCAGCGTGGTCAGAGCATCATGCGGCTGTGGTTCTCTTGACTTGGCTGGGGTGGCGGGGGAGGTCTCCTGTTCTGTTGCCTCTGGCACCCTTGAAAACAGTGTCAGGCGTAGCACTGCCCAGAGAGCCCCAGATGTGGGCAGTAGCTTCATGGAGGCAGAGGTTTGTAGTCAGTGGTGGCCAGCTGCCAGGTGGTCGGCTTGCAGAGAGACTAGAACCCTATTTCCCCTAGTTGCTCCAGAGTGACTATCTCGCCCATCTCTCAACCCTTCAGAGGTACAGCACACGTTTGCCCTGTTTCCCCCGTTCGAGATTCTTCTTGATGACCCCCGCACACCCAACTTTTCTTGAAAGGACTTCAGAGAGGCCTCTGCGGCCACGTGTTGCTGCTGCAGCTAGTGCCTCTTGTGACCCCAGAACCAAAAGCCAGGAGGGAGGTGGTCCAGAGGCAGCACCGGGAGCCTCAGCCGTGGGTGGGGAATGCCACTTTTCTCCCTCCCACCGCCTGCTTGTCCCCTGGGATTCCTCCCGCTTAAAAGGAAACAGTCTGATGTGTCCTCGGCAAGGGCCTGACGTTGCCAGTGGAGGCCAGGGTTTGCTGCAACAGCTCGCACGCAGCCATTCCCGAAATCTTTGCCGAGTTTTTACCAAGGGCCAGGTCCCGTGCTGGCACAAAGCCTGTAGCAGAGAATCCCGAGGAGGTTTCCGTGCAGTGTACCGTTTAGCGAGGCACAGGCCACGCGTCTGAGCAAGCAGCTCATTGAAGCTGAGAAAGCGCTGGAAGGAAACCTCTATGGGGGAGGGCTGCCCCGTGATGGGCCAGTCAGGAAGGCATCTCCGAGGGCTCGCACCAGACAGGGAAGCTCTCAGGGACAATGGGGTTCCCAGGGAGCCTCCCAGGCAGCGGGAGTGGCCCCTGTGAGGGCCTGTGGGGGAAGGAGAGGAGGTGGTTGAGGCTGCAGGCCCAGCAGGTGCCAGGTCTTGCAGGGTGTCGGGCATGGTCCAGGGTCTGGATGGATGCTCCATGTGGTTGGAACCCACTGGGGGATGTAAGCAGGGCTCCCCGACAGCCCTGCCCCTCGAGGAGACAGAGCTTCTCATGGTCATTTTGTCTTCTCAGCTCCCCTTTGCCAGGAAGAAGGAGCCTCAGAGGGACCCCGGGGCTCAGGCCATTGGCTGTGGGGACTGTCTGGGAAGTTCCAGGGATGGTGTTAGCATGGGGTGGGTTGGCCGCTCGGACTTGGGGCCTGGTGGGAGGCACAGTGTGGAGAGACGAAATGACCAAATGCTAACAATAAACAACTCCTGGACCACTTTGCAACACGTTGTCAGTGTAAGGGATATGTGTGTATGTGCGCATGTACACAGCATTGTGGGGTATCTGTGAGAGTAAATGTGCAGGGGGGCGAAGTAGAGTGTCCAGGAGTGTGTGTGTGGGGGCAGGGGGCAGGATTTTGAAGTGTCTCTGTGTGTGTGTGTGTACATGCACGCGTGGGATTATGGATGACCGTGAGAGAGAGAGAATGTGTGTGTGTGTGTGTGTGTGTGTAGGGGCTGGGCGTGGATGTGG
>PVIY010034733.1:0-26880 GCA_004026745.1 Myrmecophaga tridactyla
CGCGGGCCGGGAAGGGCCTGGGGCCTTCCTCCCGGCAGAGTGGAGGGTCCCTGCCCCCAATCAGGGTCCCGGCCTGGATAGTAGGTCCCAGCCCAGGATCCGGGGCGGCAGGGCTGGCCTCCCTCGCGTCCCGGCTCAGGCGCCCACCTTGCGGGGCGGGGGCCCTGCTCCCGGGCCTGGGTTATTTTCACTGTTCAGGGGACGGTGGGCTGTGCCAGCCAAGGGCAACCTCCTTGTTCAAAGCTGCTTGATATTGGGTGGAGGTAGGGGCTGGCATCTGTTTTTAATATTTCAACGGTTTAATTTGAAACATTTAATTTACAGGTGAGATGATATGTTTGGGATTTGCTTTAAAATACTCAATACTCACACACAAAGAAAAAAATGAAAAACAAAGTGATCAGTAAAAAACAAGATTGGCAACACGTTGATGGCATTAAGCTGGGATGCAGGTACGGGGGCTGCCTTAGCCAGGTCTCTTTATTTTTGTCAGCACTTGAATGTTTCCAGAATGGAAAGGTAGACTCGGTGGGCTGCGCTGCAGTCTGGCATGCTAACTGGGCAGACCCTGGCCCGCCTGGGTTTAGCACAGCCCTGGAGGGCTGCGGGGGTGGGTGCCCTGGGCAGCTCTCAGCAACCCCCAGCTCTGCCCCAGGCCATCCTCTAGCCCCAGCCCCACCCCCCTCCTTCCTAGTTTGAGCTGATCTCTGGCCTCCAGCTGGAGAATGCCTTTTGGTCCCCTCTTTACCTTCAGGGTCAAAAGGAGAGACTTAAGGGACTGGGCTGCTCTCCTTATCCCTCCCTGGAGGGTCTCCTTGCCAGGTTTCATTTTATAAAGAGCAGCGTGTACCTGCTCCAAATCTCTTGGGCCCGGGACTTCCGTCTTCACCTTCAAAAATAATTTAATGACAAGCAGAGTGAACTTCCTTCTCTTCAGCATGTTAAGAGGGATTAATTTACCTGGTGACTGTGCCTTGAGCCCCAAGGGAAGAGATATACACTGTTTATGGGATATAGGCCAGGTGTGCTGCATTTGAGGGGGGCCTGGGGACAGGTACTGGGTGTGTGAGGGACGATTTAGGCTCTTCCCAGGCCTGGAGCCAAAGTATGTCCTTGGCTCCTGTTCCCCCCTGCACTGCACCTGCCATTCCACCTTAGGGCTCCTCCCTGGGCGGAGGCGGCAGTAGACCAGCACAGCCAGCTTCCGGGCTTCTAATGCTTTTTATTCCTGGTAAGGGAAAGGGGAGGTGCGGTGGTGTTGCAGAGGGGCCTAAGGCCCCAGGGGTTGTGCCATTTGCACAAACTGCTCGTCTTTAGAATTTTCCTTAAGGCGAGGTACCTGTTTAAACCTTAAAGGGTGATATTTTAGGTCTTGTCACGAGCAACCACAGTGTGCGTTTGGGAGGTGACCCTGGGGTGAGGTGGACCGTCGGTTCATCGCCCCAGCAGGAGAGGGCTGACGAGGCCCTTTGTGGGTGCAGTCCCATTTTCTTACCTTTGTTGGGAGCCACTAGTCAGAGGAAGATGATTTGTGCCAGACAGGATGAATGCATCCAGGCTCCCAGGTGTGAGGCGCAGCGGGGCCGCCCCCTAGGTGGAGAGACATAGATGGAGAGGCTGTGGGTCCACCCCATAGATGGAAGGACAGCGGGGCCGCCCCATAGGTGGAAGGACATAGATGGAGAGGTCACGGGTCCACTCCATAGATGGGGGCACAGAGGGTCTGCCCCATAGATGGGGGGGCAGCGGGTCTGCCCCATAGGTGGAGCCTGAGCCCTCTTGGGAGTAGATGGACGTCAACCGTCTCCCCCCTGAGCTCAGCAAGGTCTGGCGAGCCTCCCTCTGTGGGGACACCCTGGTTGTCTGCCCACGTCCACTCTCCCATTGGCCCAGAAGCACTGGGTTGTAACTGACCCTGCGGTGGCTCGGCCAGAGCCTACGCCCCCAGCCCCCTGGGGCTCCAGGCGCCCCACGGGCAGTGGACGGTGGAGGGGGCAATGTGCCCCTCCCAGATCCCGCTCCAAGCCCCAGGGCGCCCTCCGCGCTCTGGAGCCCAAAGCCTCTGCAGACGACCCGGCGGGGCGGCCCTGCCAATTCCGACCACCCGCCTTGGGACTATCGTAGGAGAGAGAAATAGACTAATGTTATTAAGTATTTTTTTAATTAGAGAAGTTGTAGATTTCCAAAAAAAACACAGCGTTCCCATATCACCCCCAACCCGTGGTTAGCACGCTCACAGTGTGGTGCCCTCATTACAGCTGATGAAAGAGTCTTGTCGTTGTCCCCTCTCCTATAGCCCATCACTCACACTAGGGTGTGTGATTTCCCCGTATACCACCCTGTTATTAGTGTGGTACCTTTGCTGTAATTCAGGAAAGAACATTTTTATAATTGTGCTATAAACTATAATCCATTGTTCACGATAGGGGCGCTGTGTTGTACAGTTCTGTTTTAGCTTTTAATTTGTATTCTAGTAACATATATATGACCTAAAATTTCCCCTTTCAACCACATTCATATATATAATTCAGTGCTGGTAATTACACTCAGTGTTGTGCCACCATCACGACCATCCAGCAAATGAACATAAGTTCTTTAAGCCGAAGGGGTCTCTTTGTTACAGCAGCTGGACCCTTACCTACATGCCCACCGAAGCCTGCGCTCCCTTTCTCTCCTCTGCATGCTCCCTAGGCAAACTCGAGAAGGCATGAAATTGTTAGGCTGATCTCTTTCGCTGTCTCTCTCTCTTGCTTTCTCTCAGTTTTTCCATCAATCTATCATCTATCTCTGTCCATCCAGCCAGCCTATCATTTTCCAAGTTCTAGCACAATGCCTGCTATAGGAGAGGCTCAGCCCCTATTTGTGGAATGAATGGAAGTCAGACCTGGTAGGACTGCCCCCCCCCCATCAGGGCTGATTTAGGACCTTTATAAGTTAATGGGGCTCCTCATTCACCCCATAAGTAACTCAAAATAAAAATTAGTACCAACTCGAAAATAAGTATAAAGCAGAGCAAAAAAAATTCTTATTTTTCTCATGATGACAAGGATGGTCTTTTGAAAATAGTAAATTCTTTTCAGAGAAAAGAAGTTGCGTCTTTCCTTTCCTGGTACTTGGGGCAAACACTTCTAATTGTCTACCTCAGGAGCTGGCAAACTTTTTCTGTAAAAGGTCAGAGAGTAAATATTTCAGACTTTGCCAGCCATATGGTATCCGTGCGACTCCCCAACACCGCTTTGGGGTGTTGCAAACAAACGGGCGTAGCTGTGTTTCAATAAAGCGATTTACAAAAACAGGCAGTGTTTTATTTTGCTAAAGATGATGAAATGCAACATACCAGAAATGGGTTGGTTTTTACAATGGGGATTTATTAACTTGCAAGTTCATCATTCCGAGGCCATGAAAATGTCCAAATCAACAGACAACCCCTTCTCCCTGATGACCAGCTGCTGGCTACCTGGGGCTCCCGTCACATGGCAAGGCACATGGCCGGCATCCGCTGGTCCTACCCCCCCGGGCTTCCTTGCTTTCAGCTTCTCAGGCTTTTGTCTCTCAGCTTCTCTCACGTTCTCTGCTTCATATCTTATAAAGGACTCCAGTGAAAGGATTAAGACCTACTTGGGGCAGCCTCAACTGAAATAACCTAGTCAAAATGTCCCACCCCACAGGAATGGATTAGCTTTAAGAACATGATCTTTTCTAGAATACCTGCACCTTCAAACCATCACAGGAGGTAGATAGAATTTGGCTCACCCGGTTGTTGTTTGTTGACCCCTGGTGTACCCCATATTAATTTTCCTTTCTTTCTTACTAACATTAGCGATATTTCATTTGTCTTGTACCTACCTAAAAATTCTTACTTCCCAGGCTCACTTGCAGCTAGGGGTGAGCATATGATATACTTCTGGCCAATGAGTCATAAACTGAGGATTTCTGGGAAAGCTTTTACTTTCTTGATGTAGATATGGTTTTTTAAAAAAAAATTTTTATAAATGATTTTTTTTTTCTTGCATGGGCAGACACCGGGAAACAAACCTGGGTCTCTGGCATGGCAGGTGAGAACTCTGCCTACTGAGCCACCGTGGCCTGCCCTTAAAAAATATTTTTATTGAGATATCGTCACATACCATACAGTCCATCCAAATATGCAATCAATGGCTCACAATATCATCACATAGCTGTGTATTCGTCACCATGACCATTTTTAGAAACTCTGCATCACTCCAGCAAAAGAAATAAGGAGAACAAAGAAAAAACCCAGACATCCCATACCCTTGACCCTTCCTTCTCATTGACCACTAGCATTGCAATCTACCCAATTTTTTAATTACCCCTTATCCCCCCATTATTTATTTATTTTGTCTTTATTTTCTTTACTCATCTGCCGATAGCCTGGATAAAAGGAGCATCAGCCATAGGGTTTTCATATCACACAGTCACTTTGTAGAAGCTTTATCGTTATATTATCGTGGTATGGTCTTTTGATGTTTCTTCGTTTTCATTAGTTCTGTCTAGAATGCAGACCTGCAGTCGAGGAGGGCCATAACCATCCTGTGAGTCTGAGACAAAAGGCATGTGGAAGAAAGCTAGTGATGGCGGAGCAGAAGGATGGAGCATGCCTGCTCCCTTGTGGCTTAGCTGAGCTGCCATCCCCGCCCTGGGTGGCCTACTTCTTATGACAGGGGATGAATAACCCCACCAACTCAGCCATGGCAGGGCGGTGCTCTGCTGTTGTGGCCAGATACAGTCCTGATTGGCACAGCCCTCTGCTGCATGGTTCGGGGCTGCTGGCACTCATGTCTCAGGTTCCAGCCATGCCCAGGACTGGTGGGTGCTGGATCTGGGCAGAAATGCAAGGGAGTGAACCAAAGCTGAAGAGTGGAGGGTGGGAGGATGTTCTAGTCTGCTAGCTGCTAGAATGCAACACACCAGGAACAGAATGGCTTTTAAAAAGGGGAATTTAATCAGTTGCTAGTTTACAGTTCTAAGGCAAAGAAAATGTCCCAATTAAAACAAGTCTGTAGAAATGTCCAATCTAAGGCATCCAGGAAAAGATACCTTGGTTCAAGAAGACCAATGAAGTTCAGGGTTTCTCTCTCAAGTGAGAAGGCACATGGCGAACACAGTCAGAGTTTCTCTCTCACCTGGAAAGGCACATGGTGAACACGGCGTCATCTGCTAGCTTCTTCTCCTGGCTTCCTGTTTCATGAAGCTCCCCGGGAGGCATTTTCCTTCATCTCCAGAGGTCCCTGGCTGGTGGACTCTGCTTCTCGTGGTTATGTTGCTCTGCTCTGCTCTCTCTTTCTCCAAAATGTTCCCTCCTTTATAGGATTCCAGTAAACTAAGCAAGACCCACCCAAATGTGTGGAGACATGCCTTCACCTAATCCAGTTTAACAACCACTCTTGATCAAATCACATCTCCAGGGAGATAATCTAATTACAGTTTCAAACATGCAATACTGAATAGGTATTAGAAGAAACGGCTGCCTTTACAAAATGGGATTAGGATTAAAACATGGCTTTTCTAGGGTACATACATCCTTTCAAACCAGCACAGAGGGAGACTTCCCAAGGCAGGAAAATTTCCAGACAAGAAGCAGGAGTGGGAGAGCAAAAGTTGGACCAGACCAATCCAAAGCATGAGACGTGTGGCCAGGGAGGGGACTCCACTGGCATCAGAGAGCCCTCCGGCTGTTCCACAATTTGGTCTATTTCTCTAGCTTTTCATCCATAAATTTAATCTCCTGCCTAAACTTTAAGCTTGCTGGTGACCGAGATGTCTAGGACAATATTAGTAGTTATTGGGCACTTCACTATTTGTCATACTGTGGCCTGAGTGCTTTGCATGGATTAGCTCCTCTAATCATCATCCTGAGCTCTAGTTTTAGTTTGGTGTTCTCGTTTGCAAGCTGCAGGAATGCGGTATACCAGAAACAAAATAACTTTTAAAAAGAGGAATTTATTAAGCTGTAAGTTTACAGTTCTAAGGCTGTGAAAATGTCCAAATTAAGGTTGTAGAAATGTCCAATCTAAGGCATCCAGGGAAAGATACCTTGGTTCAAGACGGCTGATGACGTTCAGAGTTTCTCTCTCGGCTGGAAAGGCACATGTTGAGGTCGACTAGCTTTCTCTTCAACAGCTTCCCTGGGGCTTGGTAGGTTCTGGTGGCTCTTGTGGTTCATAAGCTTTTTCCAAAAATGGTTCCCTTTTAAAGGGCTCCAGTAAGCAACCCCACCTTGAATGGGGGGGGACACCATCTCCATGGAAACCATCTAATCAAAAGTCAGCACCTACCATTGCGTGGGTCACATTTCCATGGGAACAATAAAAAAGAGTCCACCCAGCAATATTGAATGAGGATTAAAGAACTTGGCTTTTCTGGAATACACGACAGATCCAAACCGGTACATTCCACCCTTTGGACCCTCAAGACACACGTTCTTTGCAAATGCAAAATACATTAATTCCATACCAATATCAGAAAGGCTTAAACCATTTCAGTAACAATACAAAGTCAGAAACAGTACAAAATCTTATCAAGTCAGCTACAGGCATGGCCTGTCCTAAGGCAAAATTCTCCTCTGACTCTGGACCTGAAAAAATCAGAACAAGTTAATTGCTGCCAATATACAAAGGAGAAACAGTCATAGGATACATATTCCATTTTCCATAGAGAGAACTTAGAAGGAACACAAGGGTCACTGGACCTAAGCAGTTTAGAAAACCTGCAGGGCAAATTTCATCAGATTTCAGAGTCTAAGAGTCATTTATCTTCAGGGCTTTACAAAGCAGCAGTCCCACCTGTTCCAGTGGCCTACGCAGCTGCCCACCTCTTTCCGAATCCAGCCTTGGGGAACATTGGGGAGACCACCTTTTTCTTGGCTCCATCCCCTCCAAGCTCTGGGTCTGCATCTGGGCTCTCTGCCATTTCCAGGGCACACGCTCAACCTCTCCAAAACAGCCAGGCTCTCTCCAATCACCAGGGAATGTGTTCCACCCTCTCCAAGGCCTGAGGCAGCACCACTCTTCCACTGCAAAGAGGTAGAAGGCTCGCCCTTTCGCCTTTCGGGAAAACTCACCCTCTCCAAATACTTGGGTGAACCGCTTTCCTGGCTTGTGTGTGTGTGTGTGTGTTTTATTGTTCAACATTATTTATAGCAGCATCATTCACAATAACCAAAAGTGGAAACAACCCAAGTGTCTATCAACAGATGAATGGACAAACAAAATGTGGCGTATATATACAGTGGAATATTATTTAGCAAGAAAAAGGAATGAAGTTCTGATAGATGTTACAACATGGAAGACACTTGAAAACATTATGCTAAGTGAAATAAGCCAGTCACAAAAGGACAAATAGTGTATGATTTAACTTATATGCAAAATCTAAAATAGGCAAAGTCATTGAGATTAAGGAGGAAGGGGAGAGGAGGAACTACTGCTTACTGGGTATGGAATTTCTGTTTGGGGTGATGAAAACTTTTTGGAAATAGTGGTATCAGTTGCAAAATGTTGCATGCTTAAAAATGATCATGATGGCAAATGTGATATATATTTAACTCAATAAAAAAATTAAAACAAAAACAGGCAGCATAAGGTAATGATTCAGGGGATATACTTGGCCAGTGGTTTCTTGACTTTTTAGCTTCCATAGTTCTGTATCTGAAGTTATTTTTCCTGCAATATGTCCCTTTTCTGCTCCTCTTAGTCCAGACTGGCAGTGGTTCCATTTATACAGGTCCCACAACACTCTTGTTGGTTTCCTATGCAATAGGCTGGGATCATGCCCATCTGACAGCAGGAGTTCCAAAAATTCTTCCTGGATAACTCCATCTTCAATCCTGGCTTTTTCTGAAATGACTGACTGGTTCCACATTTGGTTAAATCCTCATGTAGGGCACTATTCTCAGGGGTCTCCCTTTCTGGAAGTCCAGAGTTTTGCAAATCACCAATTTCTGGTTTCTTTATACCCAGAAGTTCAGTTCTCAGCTTATCTCTTTCCTGTCACATTTTGCTATAAGCTGCAAGGAGAAACCATACTGCACTTTCCACGTTTAATTTGGAAATCTCTTCTGCTAAAAATCCAAGTTCATGGCTTTTAAAATATACCTTCCATCTAAAACCAGTGGTCAATTTTGCTAGATTCTTTGCCATTTTAAAACAAGGGTCATCTTCCTCCCAGTTTGCAATAACACGCACATCGTTTCTGTCTAAAGCCTTATCAGAAGTATCTTTAGAGTCCACATTTCTACCAACAGTCTCTTCAAAGCATTCTAGATCTTCTCTATCAAGCTCCTCACAACTCTTCCAGAATCATCCTCTTATTCATTTAAAAAGCCATTCCAACATGTTTAGTATTTGCAAACCGCAGCAGCACCCCACTTGTGGTACCAAATTATATTGTAGTTTGAAAGCTTCCAGAATATGATATACCAGATATGGAATGGCTTTTAAAAAGGGGAATTTATTGAGTTGCCAGTTTACAGTTCTAAGGCCGTGAAAATGTCCAAATTAAGGCAAGATTATAGAAATGTCCAATCTAAGGCATCCAGGGAAAGACACCTGGGTTTAAGAAGGCCAGTGATGTTCAGGGTTTCTCTCTCAGCTGGAAGGGCACATGGTGAGATCTGCTGGCCTTCTCTTCAGTGGCTTCTCTGAGGGCTCTGTCCATTCTGTTGGCTCTGTCGGTTCTGATGGCTCTCGTGGCTCTAAGCTTTTTCCAAAATGGTTCCCTCTTAAAGGGCTCCAGGAAGCATCCCCACCTTGAAAGAGTGGGGACACATCTCCATGGAAACCACCTAATCAAAAGTTACCACCCACAATTGGGTGGGTCACATCTCCGTGGGAAGGGTAAAAACGATTCTAACCAGCAATATTGAATGAGGGTTAAAGAACCTGGCTTTTCTGGGGTACACAACAGATTCAAACTGGCACAGATGAGCACTCTTATTCTCTCATTTTATGGAAGAGGAAACTGAGGTTCAGAAAGGTAAAATAACCTGCCTCAGGTCAGAGGGGTTTGCAATCGGCAGAGCTGGGCCTTGAACCGGGGAAGACTGATTTACACTTAACTACAAAGTTATATGGCCTTTCCTTGTATGTGTAGCACTGAACAAAACATTTGCACATAGATTAAAAAAAGATCTCAATATGTCAGGTTCCAAGTACCTTAGAGATCGTCTACTCCAAATCCCTCACATCACAGAGAAGAAAACAGGTCCAGAGAGGGAGAGTGAGTTGCCCAGGGCCACATAATTTGTGGATGGGAGAGACAGGACTGGAACTCAGCTCCCCTAGGTACTTACAGTCTCACCAGACTCCAAGCTCCTTCCCTAGACTGAGGTCTGTGAACACGGGGCTGGTGCAGTGGGCATCTCTGGACCTTTGGCACCTGGCACTATGACCAGCACACAGTAGGTGCTCAGGAATTGTGTTTTGTGTGAATGTGAGTCACATAGCTTTGCTATTGTTACACATATCATCCCATTCTAATACCTCCTTGTTATTTCTCATGGCATGCAGCAGGACGCTTGGCACACAGTAGGCCTCCTGAGGCGAATCCTGCTCTAACCCTCAAAGTTATCTCTGCTAGGAACCTCAAAATGCGACTTTATTTGGAAATAGGGTATTTGCTGATGCAGTTAGTTAAGATGGGGTCATATTGGGTTAGGTGGACCCTGAATCCAATGACTGGTGTCCTTAGAAGGAGGAAAGATGTGGAGACACAGAGACATGAAGAGACATGCAGGGGGGAAGACCAGGTGGGGATGGAGGCAGAGACTGAGGGATGCAGGTATGAGCCAAGGGACACCTAGGATTGCTGGGGCCCAGCAGCTGGGGGAGAACCTGGAGCAGATTCTCCCTCAGTTTCCCGAGGACCCAGCCACGCCGGCATCTTCACCTTGGACTGCCAGCTCCTGAACTGCGAGAAGAGAAACCTCTGCTATCTTGAGCCACCCCGTTTGTGGCCATTTGTTGAGGCAGCCCCGGGAGACTAAGACTATGAGATCAACACTGCCACCGACAGAGGCTGCTGATTGCCGAATCCCAGGGGGTAGGACAGCCAGGGCTTCTCTCACTCTTGGTTGAGTGTGAGGGGAGGAGGTTTCAGCAGGCGATCTAACACTCAGCTCTGAACAGGGAGGGGGACAGCCACAGAGGGGCTCCCCGTGACCCCTGCTGCGCTTGCTTAGCTAGTACTGATCATCCTGGAGGGGCATCCAGCGTGGTGGGGTACGCCCCAGACTTCCAGCTCCTGGCCTGACGACTACAGGCTGTGAGTCTGGGGTATCTCCTCACCTCTCTGGGCCTCAGTTTTCCCATCCATAAAAAGGGAGGAAGCCAGGCTGGCTGGCCTCTGAGGTAGAAGGGGTTCTCATCTCAGGGGGAGGTAGGGGAGCGCCTGTGTGCCACCAGGCTGCCCTGGAGAGAGTGGTGGAACATCGTAGAGAAGTATGTAAGTGGGTTGTAACCCAAACTATTTAAGGAAAATGGAGTCTGTTGGCTCGTGTGATTGAAAAGTGCTGGGGAGTGTTGGCTTTAGATGCCCTTGGCCCAGAAGCTCAAACAATGTCAGCACACCTCTTGGTCTGAGCGCGTCTCCAGGTTCAAGCGTGGTGGGAGAAGCACCGCTTCTCGAGCTGCACTCAGACCAGGCTGGCTCAGGTCCTCTGGCCACCTGTGACCAGTCACTGTGACCAGGGGCCTGAACCCCTCCAGCCAAGGGGTGGGCACCCAGGCCAGGCCGGTGAGCCAGTTGTGTACTTGTTCTCTCTCTGAAGTTGAATCTGGACCAGAAACAACGAAACAACAACTAAAAATGGTTGGAGTTGGTTTGCGGTGGCAGCAGCGTCCAGAAAGTCCGGACACTGTTTCCTGCTATCCGGAGCCCTTCCCCCTCCCTCTCCCCCCTCCCCACCCCCGCAGCCCCAGGGCTGCCCTACCTGCCCTTTCTCCCCACCTCGCTCTCTCTGGCTTTTCCCTCAGTTCTGTGAGCAATCCAACTCTGCCAGTAACTTCCTTTTTGCCTAAGGTGGCTGTGCCCTATAGCTGTTGCTTTCAATCAGAGCACCCTCCATGCAGCCGTGGCATTTCCCTGTTCCGAGGAGAGGGGTCAGGGCAAGCACCGGGCAGCTGCAGGATGCGAGTCTGGGCACCACGGCCCACCTCCTCCGTTAGTGCCGCGGCTCCTGGCGCAGGAAGGGCAAAAGGGACAGGGCAGGGCAGCGGGAAGGAGACCGGGGTATGTCAGCACCGCTGCGTTTGGAAAGGGCTGCCGTGGGCGGGTGCAGACCAGGCTGGCTTCCTTCCCTGGACTTTGCTGTAATCAGGCAGCTGGGACATGGCGGTGGCCGATGGGTGGGGTGAAGCCAGCCATCTTCCAGGTGCTCTTATCTCCCTTTCTCCCCACCGGGCAGGAACCTCTCAAGCCACTTCTGGAATGGGTGCTCTGTTCGTTTCTGATGCCTTGTGGGATGCCTCGTCCTGGCATGATGTGGGCCCTTTTGTCCGTTAGTGGGATTTGAGTGGTCTGAAATGGACATAAAGAACTCTACTTCGACGTACAGGTTATACAAATGAATTAATACCTATATAAACCGAACTTAAACAACTCCAAATGGGAACCACAGACTCCCTTAGAGGTTCCTCTTGTCGCCTTTTTGCGGCATGAAACCTCACCCTCTAGTTCACCTTACATGCTGTGTGGCCACAGTAAGTTACTTAACCTCTCTGGGCCATGACAGCCTTATTTGTAAAAAGGGAATGATGATAATATATGACTCAGCAGAGTGCCTGGCACATAGTTACCTATTATTAGTATTCCTTGTGTGTATATTTTTTCAAAAAGTTCCAGGGTACCTGTTCTAGTCTGTAAAAGCTGCTGGAATGCAATATACCAGAAATGGAAACGGAACACCTTTTAAAAAGGGGAATTTATTAAGTTGAAAGTTTACAGTTCTAAGGCCAAGAAAATGTCCAAATGAAGGCATCCAGGAAAAGATACCTTGACTCAAGAATGGCCGATGGGTCCAGAACACATCTGTTGGCTGGGAAGGCATGTGACGACTCCTCCCAGCTTTTCCAGTGGCTTCCCTGGGGGTGTTTTCTTTCATCTCCAAAGGTCTCTGGCTGTGTGAGCTCTCCTGGCTGTGTGGCCTCTGTCAGTTCTAAAGCTTTTTCCACAATGGTTCCCTCTTAAACGGCTCCAGTAAGCAACCCCACCTTGAATGGGTGGAGACGCATCTCCATGGAAACCATTTAATCACAAGTTACCATCCACAATTGGATGGGTCATGTCTCCATGGAAACAATTAAAAAATCCCACCCAGCAATACTGAAGGAGGCATAAAGAGCGTGGCTTTTCTGGGGTGCACCACAGACTCAAATGGGCACAGCACCTCCTGGCCCCGGGCCCGTCCTCCATCTGCCAGCTATTGTAGGGTGACACACCGCCTCAAAAGTTAGCTCAGAGTCTAGGGGCCATTCGGGCCGTTTGTCCGGCGTCACTGTGCGTTCCCGTGTGTTTGGTGGTCTGCTGGCCACAGGTTGGCCTGGGATACCCATAACTGGGAGAACTGGGCCCTCCCCAGTGGGTCTCTCATCCTCCGCAGGCTACCGCCTGGGCGTCCTCTCCCCGTGGTCAGGGTCCTGCGAGGGAGCAAATGCGGCAAGGCCTCTTGAGACCTTGGCTCGGAATTGGTACAATATTGCTTCTGCCTTATTTATTCTAACTGCCAAAGCAAATTATAAGGTCAGTCCAAAGTCAGAATGGGAGGGGCCTACAAAGCCACAGGGCGAAGGGGGTGGGTGCAGGAAGGCCTGTCACTGGGGTGTTAATGCAACCAGACCCACCCCCACAATAGAGGGCCGTGACCGGTTACTTCTCCCTCTCCACCCAGGCTGCCCTGCTCACCTTGGGTCCTTGGTGCCTAGCACAGAGCTCGGCACGGGGCAATAGAGGCTTGGGGACTGCAGGAATGGAGGCCAGGGCTGTGAAGCTGCTCCTGGCCCGCTGGGAAGGCGCTCCCTGCCCACTCCCCCTAGAAGGCATGCCATGCTGGTGGGCCGTCCTAGGCTGGGATGCACGGCCGTGTGGCTTCAGCCCCCAGCTCAGCCACTCTTCTGTTCAACTGGGCTTTGGCTGTTGGAAAGTCAAATGGTTGAATGCCTATTTTGGTGTCATTTTCTGACAGACCTGAAATTTTGCAAGATCAGTGATTCTGTGATTAGGAAAGGGCCATCATATTTAACCAATATGCTTACATCAGGAGTACAAACAAGGTAAATCAATGGGGTTTATTACTAATATCTGAGTGTTCATTTTTAAGCACAGGCAAGCAGTTTAGAAGTAACTCAAACTGAGAAACTACTTTCATGCTTTATATATTGAAATTATTTCAATCAGTTGATGAAAACACAAATATCTATTATTTCAGGGTAAAATGGTAGTGTAATTAATGATAATTGTGAAAGCCATTAATTTTATGTGCAAAAGAAATTGTTAATAAGTTTCAAATGTTTAAATAAGTAGGGAAATAGACTGATAGTTCAAATGAATATTGAGAGAGTATGTTAGCTAAATAACTTTAGGAAGAATGTTCTATTCTTTTGCAACCAACAAATGTTTATACAAATTTAAATAAGAATACAAGACAGAGTAATAGCGATTCAATTATCTTTTATAATGACAATATAGACTTATTTGGCAGAATAGTGTTTTTAACTTTAACAAGATAATTTTTTGAGGAATGTATTTGATTTGTAGTTATTCAATTTCATTTAGACTATTGGTCTATGTAGGAATTACTCATATTTTGTGGAATCAATTAAAAGCAAAATGTTTGTTTGCTACCTCAACATTTCACAAGGAAAAAAGTTCTCATATCAAATACAACAAAATCCACGATAAATGAACTTCCACTCAGACATGATAGAAATTATTAAAAGTGTCAAGGAAAAAGGTGGCTAAAAAAATGTGGTATCCCCTAAGTGTCTTGCTCTTCCAATAACCTCAGTTGAAAATGATCTTCTACTTAATATTGTAAACACACCATATAGGAATGCGAAAGCAATGTAATTGCTGATTGTCTGAGAAAGTAGCATTCTTGCATATAATGTCAAATTTATTTCAGGTTAGGTTTATTGAGGTGTGCATTGCACACATGGATGTTTACCTTTTTTAGGTGTGCCATTTTACGAGCTTTGGCAAATGTATGTGCTTGGGTAACCACCACTGCGGCGGTGGCTTGGAGCTACGTGCTCCAGATAAACCTGTTCTCAATCTTACCTGTTCCTGTGGGTTTGAACCTACTGTACGTAGAATCCTTTGTGAGATGACCTCAGTTAAGGTGTGGCCCAACTGAATTAGTTTGGGCCTTAATCCTATTATCAGAGGTCTTTCAGAGGAGGCCTCAGAGAGAGAGAGAGAGAGGACGCAGCTAGAAGCTGCCAGTCAGTGGAACCCAGGAGAGAAAGGAGAAGAGTCCGCCATGTGCACCACCATGGATGGAAAACCCAAGGACCAAGGCTCACCGGCAGCCAGCCCTGGTTACGGGAGAAGCATCGCCTTGCTGACGCCTTGCTTCTGGAGTCTTCTAGACGCAAAGCCAAGAGCCAAAAAATTCCTGTCGTTAGAGTAACCCAAGGTAGGGTATGTTTTAGCAGCCGAGAAACTAAAGCATGGCCCCCAAAGTTCTCTCTGGCCATCAGTGAACTAATTTCTGTCCCTGTAGCTTTGTCTTCTCCAGAATGGAATCACATAGTACATGGCCTTTTGTGTCTGACTTCTTTCACTTCCCATAATGCTTTCGAGAGTCATCATGTTGTAAAGTGTATGTGTCGTGTGTTCCTTTTATCATATACTACACTTTGTTTATCCATTCATCAGTTAATGGACTTTTGGGTTGTTTCCAATTTTGGGTAACCATGAATAAAGCTGCTATAAACATTTGTGAATATTTCTTTGTTGAGCATATTTTCACTTTTCTTGGGTAAATATCTAGGAGTGGGATTGTTGAGTCATATGGTAACTTTGTAAGAAACTACCAAACAATTTTCCAAAATGGCTGTACTGTTTTGCATTCCCCCCAGCAATGCATGAGAGTACCAGCTCTTGCATTTTTGTCAGTACTTGGTATTGTCATTTTAAATATTTTAGCTACTCTAATAATGTTAATGGTATCTTATTGTGGTTTTAATTTGCATTCCTCTAATGGCTAATGATGTTGTGTTTTCATGTGCTTGGGTTCATTCATATTTTTTCTTTGGTGAAATGTCTGTTCTAATTTTTTGCCCATTTTTAAACTGGGTTGTTTGTTTATTTTTGAGTTATGAGAGTTCTTTCTATATCTAGGCACAAGCCCTTTATCAGATATGTGTATAACAAATATTTTCTCCCAGTCTTGGGTTTGTCTTTTCATTTTCTTAATGGTATCTCTAGAAGTGCAGATGTCTTTAAGCTTGATAATCCAATATATCAAATTTTCCTTTTTTACTTTGACCTTTGTATCTTATTTTAAAAAATCTTTGCTTAACTCAAGGTCACATGTTCTATGTTTTCTTCTAGAAGTTTCATAGTTTCTATGTTTTCTTCCAGAAGTTTCATAGTTTTAGAATTTCCATTTGGATCTATGATCCATTTTGAGTTAGTTTTACACATGGTGAGAGGTAAAATTCAAGGTATTTTTTTTTAAATATAGGTATGTTGAAATGTTCCAGCACTATTTCTTGAAAAGATATTTTTCCTTGAACTACCCTGGCACCTTTGTTGAAAATCAATTGACCATATATGTGTGGATTTAATTCCGAGCTCTATTCTGTTCTTTGATATATCCTTTTTTTAAAAAAAATTTTGTACCAAATAAACATTTTTTGCTTTAGTTTCACACATAAGTTAAAATTTTAAAATATTAATTACCATATATTTTCAACACCCTGCAGTAATGACATTCTTTTGTTCTTCTTTGTGTAAAAACATTTTTTAAATTTGTACATTTAGTCACTATCATTATATACTCTAGGTATTCCTAGATTATACCATTTCAGTCTTTATCATCTATCTTTCCTTCTGATTTCATTTGTGCCCCCAGCCCTCGTCTCTCTATCATTCTCACATTCAGCTTCATCAGCGTTTTAACATAATTGTATTACAGTTAGGTAGTATTGCACTATCCATTTCTGAGTTTTTACAATCAGTCCTGTTGCACAATCTGTATCCCTTCAGCTCCAATTACCCAATCAATATCTTACCTTATTGGTCTCTGTTACCAATGAAATTCTCCAAGTCTATTCACTAATGTCAGTTCATATCAGTGAGACCATATAGTATTTGTCCTTTTGGTTCTGGCTAATCTCACTCAGCATAATGTCCTCAAGGTCCATCCATGTTGTTACATGCTTCATAACTTTATTCTGTCTTAAAGCTGCATAATATTCCATCGTGTGTATATACCACAGTTCGTTTAGCCACTTATCTGTTGATGGACATTTGGGCTGTTTCCATCTCTTCACAATTGTGAATAATGCTGCTATAAACACTGGTGTGCAAATGTCTGTTTGTGTCCTTGCCCTCATGTCCTCTGAGTAGATACCTAGCAATGGTATTGCTGGGTCATATGGCAATTCTATATTTAGCTTCCTGAGGAACCGCCAAACTGCCTTCCACAGTCGTTGCACCATTTGACATTCCCACCAACAGTGAATAAGTGTGCCTCTTTCTCCACATCCTCTCCAGCACTTGTCATTTTCTGTTTTATTGATAATGGCCATTCTGGTTGGTGTTAGATCATATCTCATTGTGGTTTTGATTTGCATTTCTCTAATAGCCAGGGAAGCTGAGCATCTTTTCATGTGCCTTTTGGCCTTTTGTATTTCCTCTTCTGAGAAGTGTCTGTTCAACTCTTTTGCCCATTTTGTAATTGGGTTGTCTGTATTTTTGTTGTTGAGTTGAATAATCTCTTTATATATTCTGGATACTAGACCTTTATCTCATATATTGTTTCCAAATATCGTCTCCTGTTGTGTAGGCTGTCTTATTACTTTCTTGATGAAGTTCTTTGATGAGCAAAAGTATTTAATTTTGAGGAGTTCCCATTCATTTATTTCTTTCTTCAGTGTTTGTGCATGGGGTGTAAGGTCTAGGAAACCACCTCTTTGTATAAGATTTATGAGCTATTTCCCTACATTTTCTTCTAACAGTTTTATGATCTTAGGTCTAATGTTTAGGTCTTTGATCCATTTTGAGTTAACTTTTGTATAGGGTGTGAGATATGGATCCTCCTTCATTCTTTTGCATATGGATATCCAGTTCTCTAGGCACCATTTATTGAAGAGACTGTTTTGTCCCAGGCGAGTTGGCTTGACTGCCTTATCAAAGATCAATTGTCCATGGATGAGAGGGTCTATAACTGAACACTCTATTCTATTCCATTGGTCAGTATATTTATCTTTATGCCAATACCATGCTGTTTTGACCACTGTAGGTTCATAATATGCCTTAAAGTCAGGTAGAGTGACTTTACTTTCACTTTCAACCAATATTTATCCTTGGGTCTACTATGTATTTCCTGTAGACAGCATATAGATTGGTCCTGTTTTTTAATCCATTCTGTCAGTCTATGTCTTTTGATTGGGGAGTTTAATCCATTAACATTTACTGTTATTACTATATGGGTAGTACTTTCTTCTACCATTTTGCCTTTTGGATTTTATTTTTTTTCCTCAGGATACTTTCAGCTATTTAGGGCACCTTGCCCTTCCAGATAAGTTTGTCTATTGGTTTTTCTATTTCTGAAAAGTAAGTTTTTGGGACTTTAATTGGTATTGCATTGAATTTGTAAATCAATTTAGGTAGAATTGACATCTTAACTATATTTAGTCTTCCAATCCATGAACATGGTATGCCCTTCCATCTATTTAGGTCTTCTGTGATTTCTTTTTTTTTTAACATGGGCAGGCACCGGGAATCGAACCCGGGTCCTTGGGCATGGCAGGCAAGCATTCTTACCTGCTGAGCCACGTGGCCCGCCCTGTGATTTCTTTTAACAATTTCTTTTAGTTTTCTTTGTATAGGTCTTTTGTTTCTTTAGTTAAATTTATTCCTAAATATTTTATTCTTTTGGTCGCACTTGTAAATGGAGTTTTTTTTCTTGATTTTCCCCTAAGATTGTTCATTACTAGTGTAGAGAAACACTACAGATTTTTGAGTGTTGATCTTGTAACCTGCCACTTTGTTGTACTCATTCATTAGCTCTAGTAGTTTTGCTGTGGATTTTTTGGGGTTTTCGACATATAGTATCATATCATCTGCAAACAATGAGAGTTTTACTTCTTTCTTTCCAATTTTGATGCCTTGTATTTCTTTTTCTTGTCTAATTGCTCTGGCTAGAATGTCCAACACAATGTTGAATAACAGTGGTGATAATGGACATCCTTGTATTGTTCCTGATCTTAGGGGGAAGGTTTTCAGTTTTTTCCCATTGAGGATGATATTAGCTGTGGGTTTTTCATATATTCCCTTTATCATTTTGAGGAAGTTCCCTTCTATTCCTATCCTTTGAAGTGTTTTCAACAGGAAAGGATGTTGAATTTTGTCAAATGCCTTTTCCGCATCAATTGAGATGATCATGTGATTTTTCTGCTTTGATTTGTTGATATGATGTATTACATTAATTGATTTTCTTATGTTGAACCATCCTTGCATATCTGGGATGAATCCTACTTAGTCATGGTGTATAATTCTTTTAATGTGTTGCTGGATTCGATTTGCTAGAATTTTGTTGAGGATATTTGCATCTATATTCATTAGAGAGCTTGGTCTGTAGTTTTCTTTTTTGTAATATCTTTGTCTGGCTTTGGTATGAGGGTGATGTTGGCTTCGTAGAATGAGTTAGGTAGCTTTCCATCCTCTTCAATTTTTTTGAAGAGTTTGAGCAGGATCGGTACTAATTCTTTCTGGAATGCTTGGTAGAATTCACATGTGAAATCATCTGGTCCTGGACTTTTCTTTTTGGGGAACTTCTTAATGACTGATTCCATTTCCTTACTTGCAATTGGTTTGTTGAGGTCATCTATTTCTTCTCGAGTCAATGTTGGCTGTTCATACCTTTCTAGGAAGTTGTCCATTTCATCTACATTGTTGTATTTATTAACATAAAGTTGTTCATAGCGTCCTGTCATTACTTCCTTTATTTCTGTGAGGTCAGTGGTTATGTCTCCTCTTTCATTTCTGATCTTATTTATTTGCATCCTCTCTCTTCTTTTTGTCAGTCTTGCTAAGGGTCCACCAATCTTATTGATTTTCTCATAGAACCAGCTTCTGATTTTGTTGATTTTCTCAATTGTTTTCATGTTCTCAATTTCATTTATTTCTGCTTTAATCCTTATTATTCCTTTCATTTTGCTTGCTTTGGGGTTAGTTTGCTGTTCTTTCTCTGGCTCTTCCAAGTGTACAGTTAATTCCTCAATTTTTCCTCTTTCTTCTCTTTTGAAATAGGCATTTAGGGCAATAAATTTCCCTCTTAGCACTGCCTTTGTTGCATCCCATAAGTTTTGATATGTTGTGTTTTCGTTTTCATTTGCCTCGAGATATTTACTGATTTCTCTTGTAATTTCTTCCTTGACCCACTGGTTGTTTAAGAGTGTGTTGTCCACATATTTGTGAATTTTCTGGCACTCTGCCTATTATTGATTTCCAACTTCTTTCCTTTATGATCTGAGAAAGTGTTTTGTATGATTTCAGTCTTTTTAAATTTATTGAGACTTGCTTTGTGACCCAACATATGGTCTATCCTTGAGAATGATCCATGAGCACTCGAGAAAAAGGTGTATCCTGCTGTTGTGGGGTGTAATGTTCTATAAATGTCTGTTAAGTCTAGCTCATTTATTCTTTTATTCAAATTCTCTGTTTCTTTATTGATCCTCTGTCTGGAAGTTCTGACCACTGATGAGAGTGGGGAATTGAAGTCTCCAACTATTATGGTGGATGTGTCTATTTCTTTTTTCAGTGTTTGCCTCATGTATTTTGGAGCGTTCTTACTCAGTGCATAAATATTTATGATTGTTATGTCTTCTTGTTGAACTGTTCCTTTTATTAATACATAATGTCCTTCTTTGTCTCTTTTAACTATTTTACATCTGAAGTCTAATTTGTTGGATATTAGTGTAGCTACTCCTGCTCTTTCCTGGTTGTTATTTGTATGAAATATCTTTTCCCAACCTTTCACTTTCAACCTATATTTATCCTTGGGTCTACTATGTGTTTCCTGTAGACAGCATATAGATTGGTCCTGTTTTTTAATCCATTCTGTCAGTCTATGTCTTTTGATTGGGGGAGTTTAATCCATTAATATTTACTGTTATTACTGTATGAGTAGTACTTTTTTCTACCATTTTGCCTTTTGGATTTTATATGTCATATCTAAATTTTCTTCTTTATACCTTTAATGATAGTCTTCATTTCTACACTCTTCTTCACACCTCTCTCTCCTGTCATTTCATATCTGACTCTTGTTCTCCCTTTAGTATTTCTTGCAGAGCTGGTCTCTTGGTCACAAATTCTGTCAGTGATTTTTTGTCTGAAAATATTTTAATTTCTCCCTCATTTTTGAAGGACAAGTTTGCTGGATATAGAATTTTTGGTTGGCAGTTTTTCTCTTTTAGTAATTTAAATATATCATCCTACTGTCTTCTCACCTCCATGGTTTCTGCTGAGAAGTCTATGCATAGCATTATTGGGCTTCCCTTGTATGTGATGGATTGCTTTTCTCTTGCTGCTTTCAAGATTCTCTCTTTCTCTTTGACCTCTGACATTCTAATTAGTAAGTGTCTTGGAGTATGTCTATTTGGATCTATTCTGTTTGGGGTATGCTGCACTTCTTGGATCTGTAATTTTAAGTCTTTCATAAGAGTTGGGACATTTTCAGTGATAATTTCCTCCATTAGTTTTTCTCCTCCTTTTCCCTTCTCTTCTCCTTCTGTGACACCCACAACACGTATATTCATGCGCTTCATATTGTCTTTCAGTTCCCTGAGTCCCTGCTCATATTTTTCCATTCTTTTCCCTATATTTTCTTTTGCTTGTCAGATTTCAGATATTCCTTACTCCAGTTCATTAATCCTATCTTCTGCTTCTTGAAATCTACCATTGTAGGTTTCCATTGTTTTTTTCATCTCTTCTACTGTGACTGTCATTCCCATAAGTTCTGTGATTTCTTTTTTCAGACTTTCAATTTCTTTTTTGTTCATTCCTTGCCTTCTGTATATCCTCCCTCAATTCATTGATTTGAGTTTTGATGAGGTTTTCCACGTCTGCTCGAACATTCTGAATTAATTGTTTCAACTCCTGTATCTCATTTGAATTGTTGGTTTGTTCCTTTGACTGGGCCATATCTTCAATTTTCCTAGTGTGATTCATTATATTTTGTTGGCGTCTAGGCATTTAATTACCTTAATTAGTTTATTCTGGAGATTATTTTCACTTCTTTTACCAAGGATTTTCTTGCTGGATGAATTTGTTTTCTGTCTGTTCTTTGACATTCAGTTCAGCTTTTTCTGGACCACTAGCTTAGGTTTTGTTTAACAGAGGAGAATTTTTCAGTTCTTGTTTTCTTGTTTCTTGCCCTGCCTGTATAGTGCCTCCCCGCCCCCCACGCTTAGGAGGGTCTACTTAGGTATTATAGACCCCAGCCGGATTTTCCCAGACCAAACTGACCTCCTGTCAGGAGGAAAGAGTCACCTGCGTCAGTTTTCCATGAGGGTGAAACCCAGCAAGTTGTCAAACTTTCCTGTGAAGACTCTGGGCTCTGTTTTTCTTATCCTGCCCAGTATGTGGCGCTTGTCTGCCTGCAGGTCCCACCAGCATAAGATGATGCAGTACCTTTAGCTTTGGCAGACTTTCCCTGCTGGGGAGTGGTGGAGAGGTTGTAGGCTGGTTTTAATGGCTTCAAATTACCAAGCCCTGGGGTCTGAATTCCTTGAGGGTGGGATTCCACCTGAGCTGGGCCCCACCCCTCTCCTGGGGAAGGCACAGGTCCAGCTGGTCCAGACTGGGGTACCCTGTGTGTCCAGTCACTGTCGTGGCCCCAAGAGCTGTTCTGTACTGTGTCTGGTTGTTTAGTAGCTGTTCTGGAGGACAAACTAAATTGCGCACCTCGCTAAGCCACCATCTTGGCACCAGAAACTTGATTATATCCTTTAAACAATGCAATGCTCTCTCGATCACTATAGCTTTATTATAAAAAAAATTTGAAATCAGATAGCATGAGTCTTCCAATTTATCTTGTTTTAAAAGAATGTTTTGGTTATTCTAGGTCCTTTATTTTACCATGTAGAATTTAGCTTGCAGGTTTCTGCAAAATGTCTTGCTGGAGTTTTGTTTGGATTGTATTGAATATATAGAACAATTTGGGGAGAAATGATCTCCTGACAATTTTGAGTTATTCAATCCATGAATATTGTATATCTTGCTGTTTAGGTCTTTGAATGGTCTCATCAATGTTTTACAATTTTTAATATACAAATCTTGCACACATTTTGTTAGATATGTCCCTATTTCAAGTTTTCTCTTATTATTATAAATGACTCTTTAAAAAAAAAACTTTAGTTTCCACTTGTTTATATCTCCCTGTATTTGAATACAAATGATTTTGTGTCTATTGACTTTGTATTCTGCAACCTTGCTTAATTCACTTATTACTTCTAATAGAAGAACAATTAATTCTTTCTCTCTCTCTCATGGTTAAATGGCTTTACTTTGTGGAGGGGACAGACACGCAGTGAAACCACCACTTGTGGACCCACTTTTCCAGTGGAACAGCCCCTCCCTTACAGGTTTGCGGAAGTTTCTCCTTCCTTGGCTTAAGCGCCCTCCTGCTCACGTTTATTTGGAGGAAGCAGCCTGACTGCAGGGAGAGCTCAGCCCTCCATGCTCTGCCTGTGCCCACCCACAGCCTCTCAGCCCACCCCCAGCTACCCCCTAAACCCACCCTCCCGAGACCTGGGCTGTCTGCCTCTGGCCTCCTCCTGGGCCTCACCACAGACTCTTTCTTAATCTGGGAGGCAGGTAGCCTTTTTTTTCCCCTACAAGTCATTATTTTTTTATTTGTTTTAAATTTTTGTTCTAGTAACGTATAAACAACTCCGAATTTCCCCTTTTCACCACACTCACTCTCTAATTTACTGGCATTAATTGCAGGCACAATGCTGTGCTACTGTCACACCACCTGTCACTGAAAACTTCCCACACCCAGTGCAGAAATTGCAGCGTAAGCCCACTCCCCACTGCCCGTGCCCACCCTTTCCCCGCAACCTGGGCTCTAGTTCTGATTCCATGAATTCGCTTATTTCAATTTCTAATAGCTTTTTTTAAAAACTGCATAACTGATATACATCACACACCATTCAATTCACTGGCTTAAAGTGTGCCCTTCAGTGGTTTCTGGCATATTCACAGACTTGTGCAACTGCCAGCACAATCAATTGTAGAACCTTCTCATCGCCTGAAAGGAAACCCCATTCCCACTTACACTCATTCCTCATGCCCCACCCCCAGCTCGAGGCAGGCGGTCATGGACTGTGTCTCTGTTCTGGACGTTTCATGTGGATGGACTCTCACCTACGGTATGTGACCTTTTGTGAGATGCTTCTTTTACTTAGCGTGATGCTTTCAAGGTTTACCCACGTTGGACCATATGTCATGTTCAATTTCTTTTATGGCTGAAAAATAGTTCATTGTATGGTTACAGCATATTTTATTTACCCATTTATCATCCAATCAGCATTTGGGTTGTTTTTGCTTTTTGGCTATTATAAATAATCTTGCAATGTACATTTGTGTATAAGTTTTGGTGTGGACATACATTTTCTGTTCTCTTGGGCATGTACCTGAGAATGGAATAGTTGGTCCCATGGTAACGCCACGTTTAATCATTTGAGGAACAGCCAGGGTGTTTTCCAAAGCGTCTGGACCACTGTCCCACTCACATTCCCATCAGCCACGTGCGGGAGTTCCGCTCTCTTCACCTGTCTGGGAACACTTGTTATACTCGTGTTTCTGATCACAGAGACCCCTCGTGGGCATAAGATGGTGTCTCATTGTGGTTTTGATTGTAATTTCCATGATGGCTAGTGATGTTGAGCATTTTTTCTTGTTTTCATTGCCTGTTTTTATATCTTCTTTAGCGAAATGTCTATTTGGATCCTTTGCCTATTTTTAAAATTGGGTGATTTGTCTTTTAAGTTGTAAGAGTCCTTTGTATATTCTAGACATAAGTCCCTTATCAGATATATGATTTGTTTTCTGTTTTTTTTTTTTTTGTATGGGCAGGTACCAGGAATCGAACCCGGGTCTCCGGCATGGCAGGCAAGAACTCTGCCACTGAGCTGCCGTGGCCTGCCCAGATATATGATTTGTAAGCACTTCCATTCTATGGGTTGTCTTTTCACTTTCTTGATGATGTCCTTTGAAGCACAAAGTTTTTAATTTTGACAAAATCCAATTTATTTATTTTTATTTTTGTCACTGGTTTTTTTTTTTAATTTTAACTTTTTTTAAAGCATAACAACATACAGACATGAACATTCTTACCATATGATCATTCCATTCTTGGTATATAATCAATAACTCACAATATCATCATATAGTTGTATATTCATCACCATGATCATTTCTTAGAATATTTGCATCAATTCAGAAAAAGAAATAAAAAGAGAAAAGAAAAAAACTCATACATACCATACCCCTTACCCCTTCCTCTCATTGATTGCTAGTGTTTCCATCTACTAAAAATATTTTAGTCTTTGTTTCCCCTATTTTTTTTCTATACCCCTTATCACTGCCTTTCATTGATCACTAGCATTTCAATCTACTAAATTTATTTTAACATTTGTTTCCCCTATTATTTATTTATTTTTAATCCATATGTTTTTACTCATCTGTCTATACTGTAGATAAAAGGAGCATCAGACACAAGGTTTTCACAATCACACAGTCACATTGCGAAAGCTATATCATTATACAATCATCTTCAAGAATCTAGGCTATTGGAACACAGCTCTACAGTTTCAGGCACTTCCCTCTAGCCATGCTAATATACCTTAACTAAAAAGGTGATATCTATATAATGCACAAGAATAACCTCCAGGATAATCTCTCAGTTATTGACACTTTGAAATCTCTCAGCTATTGACACTTTATCTTGTCTCATTTCTCTCTTCCCCCTTTTTGTCAAGAAGGTTTTCTTAATCCCTTGATGCTGAGTCCCAGATCATCCTAGGATTTCTGTCCCATGTTGCCAGGGAGGTTTACACCCCTGGGAGTCATGTCCCACATAGAGAGGGGGAGGGCGGTGAGTTAACTTGCAGTGTTGACTGAGAGAGAGAGAGAACCCACATCTGAGCAACAAAAGAGGTTCTCTGGGGGTGACTCTTAGGCCTAATTTTAAGTCGGCTTAGACTAGCCTTTGCAGGAATAAGTTTCCTAGAGGCAAACCCCAACACTGGGGACTTGGCCTATCAATTCAGTTGTCCCTACCACAGCTTCATTTTTCCATCATACTCAGTTGCCCCAACACCACTGAATTGTCTTGGAACCCTTGTGAAAATTAATTGCCTATAAATGTATGCATTTATTTCCTGACTGTTAATTCTATTCCATTGATCCATATGTCTATCCTTATTATCCTTATGCCAATATCACACTTTTTTTTATTATTGTACACTTTGAAATTGGGAAGTGTGAGTCTTCCAACTTTGTTCTTCTGTTTCAATATTGCTTTGGTATTCTGAGTTCCTTGCAATTCCATATGAATTTTAGGACCATGAAATTTAGGACTTTTCTATTTCACCAGAAGAGGCCTTTGGAATTTTGAAAGGAATTGCATTGAATCTGTTGATCACTGTGGAGTATTGCCACTTAACAATATTACACCTTCTAATCCAGGAACATGAGACATCTTTGTTTTATTTTGGTCTTCTTTAATTTCTTTCAGCAATGTTTTGTAGTTTTAAGAGTATATGCGGGGGGGCCAAGATGGCGGCTTAGCAAGGTGCGCGTTTTAGTTCGTCCTCTAGAACAACTACTAGATAACCAGAAACAATACAGAACAGCTCCCGGAACCACGATAGTGACCGAACACACAGCGTGCCCAGGACTGGAGCAGCTTAGACCGACGGCAACTCGCCGGATCTGTGAGTTCCCCAAAGCAGCGGCGGCCGGCGCCCGGCGCCCCTCCCCCATAGGCGGCTTCGCGGAGAGAAAGGAAACAGTAGCAGGGACTGAATCCAACCAAGCGCCAATTGTGGCATTAATAAACAAATTCTGATTACGAAAAATAGGCCCCCAGCTCACGCGAAACCGGGCAAGTCAGAAGTCGCTTATTGGGCTAACCGGAAAAGCGGAAAGGGGACAAAACGGGGGTTTTCCCGGCGGTTTCTACGGGGACTTGGCAGTCTCCAGATTCAGCGGCGGGACTTCTCGGGCTGCAACTGCCCCATGCATAGGCAGAAACAGATTGCTCTCAGGGCTGTCTCCCACATGCGCCTTCCCCAGGGGAGGGGTGAAGCCCAACTTAGGTGGAATCCCTCTCTCAAAGAACACAGACTCCAGGGCTTGGCAAATTGAAGCCATTAAACCAGCCTACAACCTCTCCTCTGTCTCGACCACGCCCCCAGCAGGGAGAGCCATCCAAAGTTAAAGGAGACACGACATCTTTTGCTGGTGGGACCCGCAGGCAGACGAGCGCCACCTACTGGGCACGATAAGAAAGGCAGAGCCCAGAGACTTCGCAGGAAAGTCTTTCAACCCGCCGGGTCTCACCCTCAGGGAAAACTGACGCAGGTGACTCCTTCCCCCTGGTAGGAGGCCAGCTTAGTCCGGGAAAAT
>PVIY010034734.1:0-26878 GCA_004026745.1 Myrmecophaga tridactyla
CATTTGGTTGAGAAGAAAGTATGAAGGAGTGTTATAGAGTTCTCTAGCAAGGATGCCCAAGACCAAGGCAACCATGTTTACAAAGATCTTGGAGAGAGAACATTTGTGCTTGTTATGTAGAACAGCAGGAAAACATGTGGGCTTGTAGAAGAGGGAATGACAGATAGCAGATAATTAGAAGTATAGATGAAATAGTAGACCATTAGGCAAAGGTCAACATTTTAGGATTTGCTAAAAATTTGGGAATCCGCTGGGGGTCTTTCTCATAGATGGAAAAGATGATTTTCTCACTAGAGGTATCTTCTAGAAGTGCTCCTGTTTCCTTGAGATAAAAGGGTTCATGACTGACATGGATATGGGCGTTTAGAATGCATAGTGATTACAGATTCAGCCACACAGAATTCAGCACACAAAAGCAGAGAAACATTACTCTTCAAAGGAATATGTAAACCAAGAAAGGGTATGGTCTCAGAGTACAAGAATAAAGAAAAATTATGTTTGGGGCATCCATTAAAGCTATAGAATTGGAAGACTTTGGGGTAGCAATTTCAACTCAGTTTAGTAAATGAAAGTACAATTCTGGAATAGTGCAACTGCAGAAAATGTGCCAAAAAAGGTAGTTTTATTGATTCATGTTTATACTTGTCAACCTCAGAGAATGACTGTGGTAAATAGAATGAAATTCTATTTTTATCAGCTCCTCTTTAAAACAGACATTCAGTCTAGTTAAAAGATCCCAGAATTACAGAATTTAATTGGATACTGGAAATCAACTTGTCCTCTGAATTTGGTTTTGGTGGTATATTCAGTTAACCTTAGAATCTTTTCTTTTAAATACTGATGTTCAAGCCCAATCCTATATTTATTAAATCAGAAACTGGAGGAGGTAGGACCCTCTTATTCATATTCATTAATATATTTTATTAGCTTCATGATGCCATTGTGCAGGGAGAATTTTGTGCTAATCCATTTTATACCAATCTCTCAGAGTTCCATATTCCAGGGATAATCATGGAAGTGTCCACTAGAATCTCCTAATGAATTTTAAAATATGTCCCTTGGTGGCTACTCCAGACTTAACTTGAGTCCCAGATACTTGCTTGAGTATCTTTTTGTTGTGACTCAGGTTAGTGTACTTCTTAAAATTTCCCCAACTGAACAAAGGATAGGTCAAGTCTACTTAAAATTAAGCCTAAGAGTCACCCCCAAGAAAACTTCTTTTGTTGCTCAGATGTGGCCTCTCTCTCTCCAGCCAACACAGCAAGAAAACTCACTGCCCTCCTTCTGTCTATGTGGGACATGGTTCCCAGGGGTGTGGACCTTCCTGGCAACATGGGACAGAAATCCTAGAATGAGCTGAGACTCAGCATCAAGGGATTGAGAAAACCTTTTCGACCGAAAGGGGGAAGAGTTAATGAGACAAAATAAAGTGTCAATGGCTGAGAGATTCCAAACAGAGTCGAGAGGTTATCCTGGAGGTTATTCTTATGCATTAAATAGATATCACCTTGGTAGTCAAGATGTACTGGAGAGGCTGGAGGGAACTTCCTGAAAATGTAGAGCTGTATTCCAGTAACCATGTTTCTTGAAGATGATTGTATAATGATACAGCTTTCACAATGTGACTATGTGATTGTGAAAACCTTGTGTCTGATGCTCCTTTTTCTACCTTATCAACTGACGAGTAAAACATATGAAATAAAAATAAATAATGGGGAACAAATGTTAAAATAAATTTAGATTGAAATACTAGTGATCAATGAAAGGGAGGGGTAAGGGGAATGGTATGTATGAATTTTTTTCTGTTGTCTTTTTATTTCTTTTTCTGAATAAATGCAAATGTTCTAAGAAATGATCATGATGATGAATATGCAACTATGTGGCGATATTGTGAATTACTGATTATATATGTAGAACAGAATGATCATAAGTTAAGAATATTTGCATTTGTTGTTGTTATATATTTTTTTAAATTAAAAAAAATTAATTAAAAAAAGTTCCCCAGGTGATTCTCATACAAACATCTATTGAATCACTGCTACTGTACTAAAATTTGAACATCTGGAACAAGGAGCATTCAACCTCAGCAAAAACATTTCCAGTGCTATTTCACAAGTTAGCCTATTTTAACTGTGTATCTTGAATTCTTGATCCTGAGCTAACAGTTGTTTCATTGTAAGTTCTATCCTTTGCTCCTTTTTCTTTCCTATGGAGTTATACAGAACAGTCTGCCTTATTGTCCTAATAACTGCTCTTATACATTGAGACTTCCCCAAGCCCCTTCTCTAAATATTATATTCTCAGTTATCACAATCATTCTCCCCAAGGCATTGTTTTTAGACCACTTGCCATCCTCCTATTTAGCTCTTTCCAACATGTCAATATCTGCTATAACAATATACTTCTGGTAAGGTAACTGAAGCATGCATTTGTGTATTTTAACAGTTTTAAATGTTTTACTTAGTTTGTGTTCAATTTAAACCTCCATCCGTGTTTTTTCCTCATAAGAACTTTTGATAATCCAAGGTCCCCACATATAGATGTCAAGATTCTTTCCTATTTAAATGTAGATAACTTTAAATCAGGGACCATTCTGAAAAATATTTCAAACCCAAATTTATATCTCATGGGAAAAAATACCGCAGGGAGTTCTTACATGGGAGACACATGGGAGAACTGAATTTCAGAACTAGTGAGATAATATTGGGAGACTTGAAGTTCTGCTTCTGCCTAGGATATAGAAATCTGGAAGAGCATTGATGCCAACAAAACAGAGAGAAAGAATTGGATGAACTACAGAATCACAAGACCAAGTGTGGGCTGGCCTAATAGTATAAAACTCCTGAGATGTCCAGACATAAGTGAATCTCACACTCACTCCCAGGCGCTTTCTTATGAATTTCCACTGCGTGCATGTGAGAAAGGGTGGGAGATAATGTCCTGGCGCAGATGGAGGGGAGATTGTGGGGCTATAATCTATCTCTTTGGCCAGGATGAATTACATTTCATTGAATTACTCTTACTTTAGGTTTCCGTAAGACTGGAGTACAAGAGATATTATTGGGAGATTTGGAAGATGGAAAGCTCAGTAGTCCTTTTTGTAGCTCACTCATTGTTAATTATCTGATTCACATTTATGGCATAAAGCTCCTTTATTCTAACTTGGATCCTCCTTCGGCTCCTCTGTCTCCTGATCCAGATGTGTGGTTAGCTTTGTGATGAAGGGCCCAGCTTCTATATGTCACCCATGCCATCAAGGTCAGAGGCAACCAGAACTGACAGGGTCTCAGTCTACCCTAGGAGCCTCTTCTTTTTTGCCTGGGGGCTCCAGTTTCTTCTCAATCTCCCCACTTCACATGCATCTTTCTTTCCTAATTACCTGTCCTGTGAATGTCAAGTTCCAGTGGTAGCTTCATAGACAGCAGTCTTATGGGGAATTCTTAAGCAGGTCCCAAAATTGATTAACTATAACACATTCATGTTATATTCTAGTGGTTCTGCTTCACTGACACAAAGGGAACAGCTTGCCCCTCCACCCACACTGGACCCACTACAAATTCTATTCTAAGAAGTAAAATGTTTAAACTGCTGGTGAAATGATAATAAACATGTCACTTGAAAGGGACAGGTATTTATTGTTGTTGGGGGGAAGGGTAGAAGACAGAATATCCTCTAACCCTGAACAATACAGTTAGAGTTCTATTGATGAAGAGACAGAAAACCCTCTTGTACAAATTCCACCACAAAAACAAAGCAAATTTTGCATGCCTTGGGAACAAATGGCAGGAATGCTTAGAAATTTACACCTGAATAGCTAACTGCACAAGGCCTACTTAACACTAAGTTTGGACAGAAATAACAGGAAATCCCCTTGGGACCAAACCAGCAAGCCCTAATTAAGTCGTAAATGGAGTCTACTGTTCTTTAAGGGGAATGACCACAGAGAGCACGAACCCTATATGGCATAGTTTTCTGGATTGACTGAAAGCTGAAGGTAGAGCACAAACATTGAGAATAACCCTGTAGTATCCCAGTCCCTATCCTAAGTACAGGAAAGAGGAATTTGAAGCCTATCGTGTACTAAAGATAATCATGGAAACCATAAACTCAGACCTAGCTCAAATCCTGACAAGACTGACTGCTTGCGAGTATAGTATTTGCAGATTTTAAAACAGCTTGCCTCAATCTCTGCTTATATGCGTGATGCAGGGCTCTGATAAAAAATTACAAGATTCACAGTAATGCAAGACAAAACAACTTCTTGTTTAGATATAAAGACATCAAAAGAATGCAGAAATGAGCAATGGTGGAAATGTCAAACCAGGACTTTAACTTTCTATGGTTATACATTAAAGGGATTTAGTCAAAAAGTAGACAGCATGCATGGGTAGATTGCAAATTTCATCATGGTGATAAAAACTATGAGAAAGAAGTAAATGGAAGTACAACAAATAATAAAAAATGAAAGAATGAATCACAAAATGAAAAATTCCTTTGATGGGTTCATTAATAGATTTAACACAGCTGAATCAATTCAGAGATAATGCAACAACCCTAAATGTCAATACACTAAACAATTTGCTCCTCAAAGTACAGGAAGAAAAATTGTTGTATAACAGGAGAAATATACAAACCCACAATCATACCTGGAAACTTCAACATTCATCTCTTAGAGATTAATAGAACTAATCAAAAGAAAAACCACCTTATAAAGAAATAAACAACACTATCAAACAACTTAACCTAACTGGCATTTATTTGAGTAGTCCACCCCAAAATAGCAGAAAACACATTCTTTTCATTTAGATGGACCATATTCTGGTCCATAAAATAACACCTTCACACACTATACAAAATTGCATCATATAAAGTATTCTCTCTGAGCAAAATGGAGTAGAAATCAGTAACAGGAAACTATAAGGAAACTCCTCAACTATATTTTAATTAAGCACCATATTTTAACATGTTCTGTCATCAAAGAGGTCAAAAGTTAAAATAGAGATATTTTAGATTCAATGGAACTGAAAATGCAGCACATCAAAATTCGTGAGACATATTCAAAACAGTGCCTAGAAAAAAATTTGTAGCATTATTATAAATTAAATATTAGAAAAAAAGAAAGATCTCAATCAATGATCTGATCTTCCATTTTAAGAAAGTAGAAAAAGAAATGCAAACTAAATGCAAAACAAGCATAAGATGAAATATAAGATAATAGCATGAGTCATATATTATAAAATAAGCTTAAAGAAAATCAGTGAAACCAAAAGTTGGTTCTTTGAGAAGAGCAATAAAAGTGGTACATGTCTAGCCAGACTGATGAAGAAAAAAAGGGAGGGAAAAGATAATAAACATTATCAGGAATTAAAGTGAAATATTGCTACTGACATTAAATTATTACCAAGGGAATATTGTAAAAATATATTCCAGGAAATTTGACAACTTAGCTGAAGTGGCCAAATAACTTGGAAGACAAAAACTACCAAATCACACTGAAGAAAAAAGAGATAATGTGAAAAATCCTTTATCAATTAAATAAATTGGGTTTGCAGTTGAAAATCATTCCATCAGAACTCCAGGACTGATGGCGTCACTATGATTCTATCAAGCAATTACAGAAGAATTAAATACCAATACTGTGTAAACTCTTCCATAGAAGTAGAAGAGGAAATATACCCCAACTCATTTTCTAAGGTTAGCAGTATGTTTATAATAAAAGCAGAAGCAAATATAGCTAGAAAAGAAAACTATAGACAAAATGTCTCTCACGAAATATACATAAATTTCCTCAACAAAATACTAGCAAATAGAACCCAACATTAAATAAAATTGGTAATAGATGATTACCAAGTGGGTTCACTTCTTAGAAATGTAAGGCTGTTACCAAATTCAAAAACCAATCAATATAATTCACCATATCAACAGCATTATTAAAATAAATGTAGATATGGTCATTTTGAGAGTTAAAAAATGATCTATGCCAAGATTAGTCAAGACGTTAGAAACCAACATATATCTCATCTGATGCAATTTGACTATACTAATTTCTGGAAAAGTAAGAGTCAGAATTTTAAAAGGACTTTTCTGTAATTTTCTTATTAAGATGACTTTCTCTAGGAGTATGGGTAGATCAAGGCTGCCATATTGTACAACTAAAGGGCACCATTAACATTATAGAATGTAAATGGTTCCCATGAATTTGAACAGCTGCAAGTAGTGGCTTAGCAAATGACATGGGAGAAATGGGAATTTTCCCCAAGAGTCATATTAAAATGATGAAGACTATTCAATAGTATAATAGAAAAAAGATTCTAAAATAAAGATTGGATCTTGCCATTGAAGTGTAAGGAATGACCAATCACAAGGCATGGCTTCATAATACTTCTAGATTTTATGAATAAAGTGAGATTTATATGGTCAAACAGGTGGCAAAACTAAGTCATTTACAACAAATACAGCCAAGTTGTCCTCACATATTTACATAGTCATGTTTAGTACTAGAAGAAAATATCTGCAAATTTCTAAATACAAAATCTGTATTTTATACCCATATAATTAATTTCAAGTTTAAAGTTAAGAGCAAACCATTCATGTATAAATGGCCCATTTGTATAATAGGCATGTGTTAATTTTATAAAATGAACAGATTTCCTTTCCTTGAATATTTTAAGTAAAAGCATGTGAAAGGAGAAAGGCAGAATTTCTAAGTATAAATATGTTATATATGTTTTAGCAAAACCTGATTTTTAGGGTGCAAGAGATTTTACTTTTAATTCTGTAATATTCTATACAATATGAAACTTGATAACATGTTTGTATTTTTATTCTAATGTGAAACTGAAGAAAGGTGTTAACAAAGAGTAATTAATGATAAGTCTTCTTCCCATCCCCAGACTTCCAGACCCTTAAAGTCTCCATAAAAGTCTAAACCAGAGCAGAAAGAGCACATTTCTTAGAGGGGTAATGCAAAGAACATGTAGTATTTTCCTAGATCTATAGTAATCTACCTGGACAAAATGGTCAAAACACTTTTTTAAAACTAAATTGATCAGTATCTAATATACTGTCCATTGAAGACAGATTAGAGAATAAGTCCCTCAGGAAAAAATGAAATTTTGAATGATGTTAGAACAACTTATCTGACAAACCATATAGAATATCATTTTGGCTCTTGTCAAGCTACGTTTGACCCCTTGAACACTTCCTTGGTTTCCCAGCTGCTAAAATAAATGCCATACAATGGATTGGCTTAACAACAAGAATGCATTGGCTCATTTGTTTCACAGGCTAGAAGGCTTGCTTTCTCCTGGGGTTGGTATCTTCTGACTGTCTAGAAATTTTTGTGGTTCCTTGGCTTTTCTGTTACAGGGCAATGTACATGGCAGTATCTTCTCCCTTGATTTTTGGTTCCATTAATTTTAAGCTTCTTGCTTCTCCGGTGGCTTCTCTTTCCATGTTCAATTTCTTTTGCTTATAAAGACTGAGCTATATTGAATTAAGGCCCACCTTTATTAATTTGAGCATACCTTAACAGAAACTTCAAAGATCCAATTTATGAATGGGTTCTTGTCCACAGGACCCGAGGTTGGGATATGAACATACCTTTTATTGGGTACATGTATCAATCCGCAGCAGATACTATCTTTCTATCAGCCAATCTTGATCTCTTCCTTCTTTATACCTTGCCCAACCTGAATCTCTCTGATCACAACTTACACATCTTCTCCATGTTTGGGCTGACTTCAAAATTTGGTGCCAACTACATTCTCAACTCATGTGTGCCTGAACTTGATACTGTCTACATCTTAACAGGCTTATCTTATGGCAAGAGTTATCATAATGCTTCACTGGACAGATTCTCATTGATCTCCTAATGAATAAATCAATGAAAGGATAATTCAAAATGATGTATGAGAAAATGGACAAGGAACCAAGAGGTAGATGGATGCATATTGGAAGGATCAAACAATGTATCAGAAAATATTTGTGCTGTTGTGGAGGCTGCCAAGTTGGTGAATTATTTCTGAAGATTAGAGAGCATTCAGAGTTTGAGATACAGATTCAGGGTGACCAATGATAATGTGATAGTTACAGCAATGTTTCAAAATAAGTACAAAATAAAGTATGTATGGAGAGCAAGCCAGTAGAGATTTGGGAGTTTATACAAGGAAGAAGGGCCTGGGAGCCATAAAGTATTTTCCATGAAGAAGTAAATGAACCAAGATAGTGTAGGGAAAGCAAGGGATGCCTACTAAGCATAATTGCTATCTTTATTGAAACTGAAGTGTAGTGAATTTAACATTGTTAAGTACTGTGCTAACCTCTCTATAATGTGTGACCACAGTTAATTTAATTCTTAAATTAAATATACTATATAAGGTAGATTCTATTAAATGGTATGGATAAGGAACCTGGCTTAGATTGGTCAATGACCCAAAAAAGCAGTGGAGCTGGGATTCAGACTCATTTCTTTCTACCTTTCATGTCTAGGTTTGTAAAACACAATGCTATACAGGTTCTTAACAACATCAACTCTTATAGAAATTAAGAAAATCCATTGGCCAACTTCAGGAAAGTATTTTCAGTTCTTACCTGAGAGGTGAAAATAGATTTTCAGCAGTTAAAAGAATATAATGTAGAACATAATGTACTTTTTAAGACAGTGGCTCTGGGGTCAGACTCTGTGGTTCAAAATCCACATCATCCACTAATTAGCCACATGACATTGGCCAAATTAGTTAATCTCTCTGAGTCTCTGTATTTTTCCTCTGTAAAAAGAGATTAATAGTAGCATCAATCTCTAAGGTTTATGATAAGTACTAATGAATTAAACATCCTGGCCCATAGTATTGCTACTCAATTTATTTTTGAGGATTACAGTGCTGAAAGGATAATTGAAAGATACAACATATTTAAGGGAATTTTATATTCATATGTATGCGCACACACACAGGCACACACATACACTTAACCATATATGTATCCTTTTTCCTTTATATATTTATTTATCTATTCTGTCTCTCTCCATGATTTCATACTGATATATCCAAATCCAATCTAATAACAGTATGCACATTTGTGGTAGATTGAATCATGTACCCCAACAAAAGACATGTTTTTAATCTTAATTTGTGTTCCAGTGGCTGTGAACCCATTTGAAAATAGGACCCTTTGAAGATGTATTATTAGTTATGATATGGACTCTTTTCTGACTAGTTGTACACATTCAAAACATTATTGGATTATATATTTAAAATTTGGGCATTTCACTGTATAACAATTTTAATTCAAAAACAGAATTGAAAAAATATACATTCTAATTAATGCATTTACTTTTAATATTGATAAGCATTAGAAAAGCTAAATATAATGCCTAGGATGATATTTAGATGAGGGGGTAAAACTGAATCATGGTCAGCTTTAAGCTATTGTATTAGTTTATTAAAGCTGCTGCAATGCAATATACCAGAAATGGAATGGCTTTTATGAAGGGAATTTATTAAGTTACAAGTTACAGTTCTAAGGCCATAAAACTGTCCAAACTAAGGCATCCAGAGAAAGATACCTTGACCCAAGAAAAGCCGATGTCTGTCACAGGGAAGGCACATGACTGGTATCTGCTGGTCCTTATTCCCAGTTCTGTTGCTTCCATCTTCTGATTCCAGTGGCTTCTTATCTAAGCATATGTGGGCCTTTGCTTGGCTTCTCTGGGACACAACTCAGGTTCTGGTTTGCTTAGACACTCATGGAAATGCACCTGGCAATATGCCTAGACATCCATGCCTAGGCATCTGCTCTCTCTGTCAGCACTCCAAGCATCTCCATTTGTCTGCATCTGTGTTGGCTCTGAAGAAACTGTCTAGCTTCTGTCAGCTCTGTCAGCTCCTGGTTTCTGCTAGAACTTCTGTATTTCCAGACATTTTTGTCTGCAATTGCATGTCTCTGTCATTTCTCCAAGCATCTCCAAATGTCTATATGTCTGTTAGTTCTCTAGCAACTGTTCTCCAAGCATCTAGATCTGAGGTTTCTCCAAAATGTTTCCCATTTTAAAGGATTCTAGTAAACTAATCAAGACCCAACTTGAATGGGTGGAGTCACATCTCCATCTAATCAAAAGATCACACCCACAATTGAGTGGGTCCATTTCTATGGAAACAGTTTAATCAAAGGTTTACACCCTATAGTATTGAAGCAGGATTGAAGGACATGGCTTTTTGGAGGACACAGTTTTTTTTGTTTTTTTTTTTTCCTAGTTTGCTGGCTGCTGGAATGCAATATACCAGAAACTCAATGGCTTTTATAGAGGGGAATTTAATAAGTTGCTACTTAACAGTTTTTAGGCTGTGGAAATGTCCCAATTAAAGCAAGTCTATAGAAATGTCCAATCTAAGGCATCCAGGGAAAGATACCTTGACTCAAGAAGGCCGAGGAAGTTCAGGGTTTCTCTCTCGACAGGAAGTCACATGGCAAACATGGTCAGGGTTTCTGTCTCAGCTGGAAGGGCACATAGTGAACACAGTGTCATCTGATGATTTTCCCTCTAGTTCCCTGGGAGGCATTTTTCTTCTTCATCTCCAAAAGTCACTGACTGGTAGACTCTCTGCTTTATTGTTCTACAGCATTCTCTGCTCTCTCTGAATTTCCTACTTTGTCCAAAATGTTTCCTCTTTTATAGGATTCCAGTAAACTAATCAAGACCCACTTAGAATGGGTGGAGACATATCTACACCTAATTCAGTTTAACAACAATTCTTGATTGAGTCACATCTCCAGGGAGATAATCTAATTAAAGTTTCAAACATACAATGCTGAATAGGGATTAAAAGAAACAGCTGCCTTTACAAATTGGGATCAGGATTAAAACATGGCTTTTCTAGGGTACATATGTCCTTTCAAACCAATACAGGGGTACACAACACTTTCAAACCAGCACAAATGTGTTACTGGAGGCATTACAAAGAGAAGAAATTCACATGCAGTCAGTCAGAGAGAGCCACAGTGAGGAACCAGAGCTCTGTAGAGACAAGTAAACAACAAAGGATAGTCAGAGTTGCAAGCCAAGGAACACCAAGGATGGCAACAAGCCATCACCAGAATGGTGTTGACTCTGGGAGAATGCATGGCCTTGATTTGAGACTTCTAGCCCCTAAAATTGTGAGACAACAAATGCTTATTTGAAACCCCATGATGTGGTAGTTTCCATAGCAGTTCTGGAAGACTCAGACAATATTCTAGTTGTCCCCATCTCCACAATTTTATTGCCCTCAAAACTGAGAAAAGTGGCTTCCACTATTCTCAATTATATCTATATATTTTCTCAAAGCTGCATAACATAGACATTAGTTTTAACTTTTCTAATGCTTATCAATATTAAAAGAAAAATTTTAACTAGAATCTATATTTGTTTTCAATTCTGTTTTTGAGCCAAAATTGATTTGCAGGGGGTGCAAGGGTAGTTCGGTGATAGAATTCTTGACTGCTATGTGAAAGACCTGGGTTCAATTCCCAGCCCATGCACTTCCCAAACAAACAAACAAAGAAACCAACAAAAACAAACAAACAAACAGCATTCAACAAATGGTGCTGCAATAATGGCATACTCACATGGAAAAAGAATGAAATGTGACCCAACCATACAGCATAGAAAAAAAAAACCCTGATATACAGTGAAATGCCCAAATTTTAAGGGCATAATTCAATGAGTTTTTAAATGAATACATCTCTTTAACTCATGCTGCTATTAAGATATAGAGTATTCCCATCATTCACAAAGATCCCTTCTGAGTTTTTGCGAGTCAATCTCCGCCAAAAATGATTGTTTTAATTTTTTCATCATAGATTAGTCTTTCCTCTATTTGAATTATATATAAATGGAATCATATAGTATGCATTCTTTAGGGTCTACCTTCTTTCATTTAGCATAACTGTGAGATTTGTTGATGCAGTTATGTATATCACTAGTTCAAGTTCTTTATTGCTGAATGTGTTCCATAGAATGAATATACCAAATATATGTTGAATCATCCTGCTGTTAGTAGGTGTCAGCCAGATTTGCTGGCTATTATGATCTAAACTGCCATGAATATTTTACTTTTTATGAAAAAGTTTTCATTCACTTTCGTAAATACCGAGCAGTATAATTATTGGGCCATATGGCAGGTAATATTCAACTTTATAAGAAACTACCAAAGCCCTTTCTACGTGGGGTTATATTATTTTACAATCCCACCAGAAATCATGGGAACTCTGATTTTAATAATTGTATTATATGTGTAGTGGTATCTCATTGTGACTTTAATTTGCGTTTTCCTGAAAACCAGTAATATTGAGCACATTTTCATGTCTTTTTGTTTAATTTTTCTGTCTTCCTTTATGTAGTATGTATTCAAGTCCTTTGTCCATTTTTTATATAACTATTTTTTCCAAGTCATAGGAATATTTATATTCTGGATTTAATATTTTATGAGGTATAATTTTCTACTATTTCCTCCAAGTCTTTGGCTTGTCTGTTTTATATCTTATTGATGTCTTTTGACGAGAAGTTTTTCATTTTGACAAAGTACTTTTTATCATTTTTCACAGCTATTGGTTCCTATGTTCTGTCTAATAAACATTTGTTAACCCAAAGTGGTAAAAATAGTCTCCTCTATTTTCCTTTAAAATATGTAGTTTTAGCTTTTATTTTTAAATCTCTGATCCATCAAAATTAATTGGTCATATAGTATGCAATGAGAAGTGATCCTGCATCATTTGTTGAAAATAATTTCCTTTCAAACTTAAGTTGATTTAATGCCTTTGTAAAGAATCAAAATTCCATATATGTGTGGCCTGTTTCAGGATCATTATTCTGCTTAATTCATTAATTTGATTCTCCTTATGCCACTATTGTATTGGCTTGATTGCTGTTGCTTTGAATTAGGTTGTCAAGTCGGGTATGATGAGTCCTGGATCTTTATTATTCCTTTTGTGTTTATTTGCAATTCCACATAAAATTTTTAAATTTATATGGAATTTATTTTCCATATTAAATTTTTAAGCTTGCTGATGTCTGTTACAAAGTCCTGCTGTGATTATGATTGTTTTTTTATTGAGTTCATAGATCTATTTTGAGAACATTAATATCATAAAATGCTGAGTATCTGGACCCAAAACCATGGCATATCTTTCCATTAATTTAGTTCTTCTTTATTTTAGTTTTAAAATGATATGGAGTTTCAGTGTAGAAATCTTGAGCATAACTTGTTAAATTGATTTTATGATTCTTGAAACTTTTAAAAATAGAATTGTATTTTATTTCATTTCTCAATTTTTGCTGGTAATAGTTCTAAATACAATATATTTCTTATGAACTTGCTAAATTCATTTATTGACTCAAGTAGTTGTTTTATATGTTTCTTAATATATTTTCCAAAGTCAGGCATATCATCTGTGAATAGTGAAGTTTTATTTCTTCTTGTCCAAGTTTTTAACTTGTTATTAGCATTTTTTTCCCAACTGCACTAACTAGAACTTCCAGTGCAGTGTTGAGCAGAATTGCTAAGAAAAATATTTTTATCTTGTTCCGATCATTAGCGAGGGCTTATTTCACCAATAATTACTACTGTTAGCCGTAGTTCTTCACTGATTACCTTTATTGAGCACACAATTTCCCTTATATTACTAGTTTCATAAGAGGTTATTTCCCTCCTACCTTCAACTTTTTAATTAAATTTTAATCATGGAAGGGTATTAGATTTTGTCAAATGTTTTCTTCTGGATCTATGGAGATGATTTTATATTTTTCCTTCTTAATTCTGTTGACTCAGTGAATTAGATTGGTTTTCAGTGTTAAATCTAGCATTTTTTATATTCTTATAAGCTCTACTTTGTAATGAAGAATTACCTTTTTATATATTAGTATGTGTTATTTGCCAATATTATCTTAAGAAAGTTTATATCTATGTTCACTATTAGAAAATATTCTACGATCCAATATTTTATATTCTCCTTATGTCTTGTCAAGTTTTGGTATCAGGTTCATAAGACCAGCTGGAAAGTGTTCCTTTCTCCCACATGTTCTGAAACTTTAGGTACAATATGTAATATTTTTTCCTTCAATGTTAGAATTCACCAATGAAAGCTTTTGGGTCTAGTATTTTCTTTATGGGATTTTTAAAAAATCTATTTTTTTTGTATTTATAAAATATTCTGATTTTTCTATCTTGTCTTTTTGCTAAGTTGATTTTAAAAGGACTTTGTCTATTTCATTTAAAAAGGACATTGTCCATTTCATCTGAGTGGTCAAATACATTGATAAAAAAGTATTCAGAATATTCTTTCTTTCAAAACCATGGGACTTTAATAATAGCTCCTTCTGCTGATATTGGTGGTCAAGCAACTAGGTATAAAGGTAGTCAATGAAGAGAATGTACAAAACTAAAAGTAATAATCAGGACAAAAAGTGGCACAGGCTCCCTAGTGTTACGTTTTTCTTTATGGAACAGCACCAGGTGCGAATCAGGTGAGTTAGCACAGACATGGCAGCGAGGAGGGAATTGTCTCACTGCCCACTGCAGAGGAACCCCCAAACAAGAGGCTCCTGTCTCTTTGGGGACCTTGAGCTAGGGGAGGGAGAAAGGGAGGGGCTGAGTAACTGAGTCAATATGGAGAGAAGTACCTCAGCTGAGGTCCTTAGTAAAGTGGCCACCAAATGGAGGGATCAAGGCTGGCTAGGAATGCAGGTTTGCATATGAGAATGTCTGGCAGCAAGAGGAGGGGAGGCCTGAGTTCTTGACTGCAACTCTTGCGAGAAAAATGCAAGGTGCTGGCTATACACTAAGCTTCCTTCTGTAAGGCCTGCCTGACAATGCCTATGATTGGGCCTGAAAGATAACGTTTGGGATTGTAACCTAGAATTAGATTCCTCATTGATATATTTTTTTCTTTTTTCTTGTTAAGCCTTTCTATTGGTATATGAGTTTTAATACTTTTTTCCAAAAATCTACTTTTGTCTTTGATTTGTTTTCCATTTATTGTTTTGTTTCCTTGATTTCTGATCTTCTTTCTATGGGTCTTCTTTTGAAGTAACTGAATTTTTTTTTTCATTATTCTTTTTAAATTCCTCTTTTGCCTTTTCAGATATACCTTTCTGTATTTTTTTCAAACAATTGTTCTGGGGATTGAAATATACTTCCTTAGTTTATCATAGATCATTTACATTTAATATTATACCACTTCATGTAAAATATAAGAATCTTGTGAGAGTATACTTCAGTTTAATCCTATCCTTTATGTTAGTTCTGTCATTTATATTAACTTAGTAAGTTTATGTCTTCTACTTTCACTCTATATTATTAAATGTGAAAAAGACCACAGAATATGGGAATAAAATATTTTAGTCAACAAGGAGAATCTAAACATCTGCTCTCTGTCCTCATTACCTCTCTGATATCTGGAAGGAGAGGAGCATCTCTATCTCAGATGTAGGAATGATGAAGATCAATAGGGATTTAGGAAACAGACACAGTATCAAAGAAAGGAAATCTGTTGTAGTGCAAAGAACAGGAAATGATATTTTCCTGAGAATCAACAACCTTCTTTCCCTCTCACCCTTCTTCCCTCCCTCTCCATTCTTCCTTCCACCAACATCAATGAACCCCTGATATATTTTAGGCACTAGGGATACAAAACCTTGAACATCAGATTCCTCACCTATAAATTGTACTGAATAGATATTTCAACATGTTCTTATGGAGATTAAATTAAAGGTAAAAATCTATGTATCATGCTAAGTACAGTCCTCACATTTGGTAATTTATCAGTGTTATTGGCTATAATCATTCAACATACATTATTTTCCTTCCCAGCCCATAACGCCAGTAAATTATGTGGAGCATTACTTTTCCAAGTAAATTCTCTAGGCAATTTTTCGTTGTACTGTGCTTCCCAGAAGTCAAGGAGTTGTCACAATAGCCTGGTAATATCAAAGTTTTGAAACTGAAGAGCCTGTTCCAGTTTAAACCTTGAAACTCAAGTTATTGAAAAGCCACAAGTATGAATCTTCCACAAAAAAAAGAGCTCCAGATACTTGGTCAACCAGAAACTTTATTGTTTTATTCCTATAAAGTCTTACACTTTCAGTATCTATTGCTAGTATCTCTTATGTTGCGTTTGGCAATGATTCTTAGAAGGATTTCTATATCTTAAAATTGCAGAACATCAATATTTGAAGGCATCTAACTATATATACTAAGGCACAGGCAGACAAGTATGACTAGCATAATACTTTCATCAAACCTGCTGCCAGCAACTCTTTTGCCAACCAAAAGTTTCCTTACCATTCTCTACATGATGGGTTTTTACTTCCCACATGAAATCAGAACTATTTTACCCTAATATTTTCCAGAAGGCAGACCAGAAAATCTAAAACAAATGCCTAAATAAATTCAACTATGAAACCCAGACTTTTTCGAAATGGATTTGACTATGAAACCCAGGCTTTTTCTAGGTTTTAGCAAGGCAGTGCATGAGAGCCCAGACTTTAAATGAGACTGATCAATATACTCATTAGACAAAAATATCAAGTTGATTATTTGCAGTTTGGATTTCAATTCATTCTTCTCCATGGAAACAAACTGTTTATGCTGTGGGAAAATGAGTTTAAAGAAATTATTCTCAAGACTTGCTTAATTTAAATGTTTCCCTCTACTATGTCATCTAGGGTTATGTTGCAACATGGGTCTGCTGTGAGAGTTCTTTTTCTCTAATTCCCAGTATCTAATGCATGTACTTAAAAGAGCAACTACTAGAGTATTCTCTTAATAATATAGTATCCTACTTCCCTTCAGTGAGATAGTGCTCAGTTATTCCTTAAATGCATCATTGCCTTTGGTTTTGTCTATTTTACAAATTTAATTTTCTAGGTAATATTCAATTAGTGTAGAACTCCAATCAAAATCTATACAAGTATCTCGTCAAAGCACTAATAATTCACACAATGATGCTGTGATTTTATGGTGAGCTTCATATGTTAATATTACTTTTCTAATATAGCTTCAATTTAGCATGAAAATGTAAATATCTAAATGCTGCTTGGACTTACTATTCTCTGGGGCACAGGTGTGCTAAGATCATCAGTATATACATCAAGATTGGCATTTCTGAATTATTAGGAGCAGCATTAAAAGATACAATTTTATTTTAGTAGAGCACAAAAGGAAACCAAACAGCAAAGTAGATTTATTAATGTCTCAGACTTCTCAGTACTCAACAGAATCTGATCAGAAATCTTCAAGTTGAGAAAAATGTTCTCACTCATTTAATATTAGACCCAGATACACGACGACGATTTTCCTTTCACATACCCTAATCTTACCCATTTAGTAATATATTGTGTGTGATACAATTATTGACAAATTGGACTTCAGAGACTTAAAATTTGGGAGAACTAGAGGGAGTCCATGAAAACACCTAATCCAAACCATTAATCCAAGCCCAGTTTGTTTTTGCTTGTCCTTTAGTTTTTGATGATGAGGTTGATACCAAAAATAAAGCAAAGCTCACAGAGCAAGCTAATGCAGGGACAAGAATGTAAATCAGGTCATTTTGACTGCACCATCCTGCTTTTTATTCATATAATGCCAAAAATAATACCATTTTTGCCAATTTGAAATGATGTATGTACCCTAGAAAAGCCATGTTTTAATCCTAATCCCATTCTGTAAAGGCAGCCATTTCTTCTAATCCCCATTCAGCATTGTATGTTTGAAACTGTAATTAGATCATCTTCCTGGAGATGTGATTTAATCAAGAGTGGTTGTTAAATTGGATTAGGTGGAGGTGTGTCTCCACCCATTTGGGTGGGTCTTGATTAGTTTCTGAAGTCCTATAAAAGAGGAAACGTTTTGGAGAATGGCGGAGACTCTGAGAAAGCAGAATGATATAGCCACGAGAACCACCAACTAGCGACCTTTGGAAATGAAGAAGGAAAATGCCTCCTGGAGAGCTTCATGAAACAGGAGGCCAGGAGAAGATGCTGGTAGATGATGCCGTGTTCACCATGTGCCCCTTCCAGATGAGAGAGGAACCCTGACTGTGTTCACTATGTGCGTTTCCACTTGAGAGAGAAAGCCTGAACTTCATCAGCCTTCTTGAACCAAGGTGTCTTTCCCTGGATGCCTTAGATTGGACATGTCTATAGATTTGTTTCAATTGGGACATTTTCTTGGCCTTAGAACTGTAAACTAGCAACTTATTAAATTCCCCTTTTTAAATGCCATTCTGATTCTGGTATATTGCATTCCGGCAGCTAGCAAACTAGAACACCATTTTCCTATTCTCTCCAAATATGCCTAAATTACCTTTAGTGATATTTTTCCCAAACGGAAGTATTTCAGTGCATTTTGGTTGTACTATTCACATTGAAATGTACTCCTGGATGCTAGCTTATTCCTTTCTTTCTTTCTTTCTTTCTTCCTTCTTTCCTTCCTTCCTTCCTTCCTCCCTCCCTCCCTCCCTCCCTCCCTCCCTTCCTCCCTTCCTTTCTTTCTTTCTTTCTTTCTTTTTGTTTTTGTAGGAATGTGAGGATGTGGTGGCCAATCTCCAAAGAATGAGTCCTTGATGGCGAAATAGTAAATTTTGTCATGCTGGAAATGATGATCCTTGTGGTTTGAGTTATGAAACCATGAAAACTCATGGTTTCATGAGTTTTTACATGAAAACTTTTTCAACTTAGCCATGCCTAGAACTAAAAACAGTACTATAAATGACACAAATTAAAAACATAGTAAATGTTAAAGTTGCTAAATCCATGCTAGAAAATTGTCATTTTCCCACTAGATTACCTTCTTATTTTACTTGGTTTGAAAATGCAAAGATGGGAAAAGATCCACATAAATGAATGACCTAATGAATGAAACTCAGCCCAATTATTTCTTCAAATTTCCATGCTTAATAAGACCATAACTATTAATAAGACTCACAGACATAGCAGATACGTATTTTTTTAGCAAGCTGATGTTGATGCTATTTGACCTAATCCAGATGTGTTCATATATCTTCTGGTGAAGTTCTGAAATCACCAACTGTAAAAATAATTTCAAACTGAAAGACTGAAGAAATTGTCCAAATGTCCTTTTCCACCCATCTGTCAGGTGCCTAGACAGTTATAAGAATTTTTATGATCAATTGTGAAGTACAAAGTGAAAAAATATGGGGTTAAGAAAATCAGAGTTTGCATAACTTTGCCAAGTATTTAAGAACAGGATTTTACCAAAGAAAAGGAAGTTTCTTAAAAAGGGCACAATACAGGAAGATAAAGAGATGTAGGGATATACATTTTCCAGAGGTGGGACTATGTTAAAGATGCAGACAGCACTAGTAGTACTTAGCATCAGAAAATATGGTTTCAGACTGTTACTCTGTAGTAGTTTTATTACATGGCTAGACATTTAATCTTTCTGAATCATCCTCCTTAGTCCTTTGCAATAAATCCCTCGCAAAGAGGATTGTTTTAGGAATAAAGAAAATGAACATAGACATCCTGGTAAAGGGGTACCATAGAGCACACATTATTTTAAAAAGTTATCCTATCACATACCCCATTGAAATGACAGTAAATGGAGAGGACAGTCTGAATTAATATGGATAAAAATTATAGGAGATAAGATACCAGAGACAAGACACATGGTAATTGCTTTCAAGGTTGAGAAGACTGAAATCTAAGTATCTGCAGAAGCAAAAATAACAGGTGTAAGCTGATGTGTGCTTCCACAACTTCAGAAGGATCAGTTAATTGATGGCAGGTAATACCTCTGAAGGTGACTGTTGTAGTTTGCTAGTTGTCGGAATGCAACACGCCAGAGATGGATAGGCTTTTAATAAAAGGGAATTTATTTCATCAATTCTTCAGAGGAAAGGCAACTAACTTTCCACTGAGGTTCTTTCTTATGTGGGAAGGCACAGGGTGATCTCTGCTGGCCTTCTCTCCAGGCCTCTAGGTTCCAACGACTTTCCCTGGGGTGATTTTCTTTCTGCATCTCCAAAGGCCTGTGCTGAGCTGCGAGTGCTGAGATGAGATATGCTGAGCTGCTTTGGCTGTGCTACATTAAGCTCTCTCAGCTTAAAGACTTAAACATACAGATATGATAAGCCAAGTACTGAACTACTTTCCATTTCAACAAAACCAAAATATACTTAATGCTTTTACTCAGCTTTTTAGCACCTCACTTTAAAAATGAAGTCAAGATTATCAGATAGTTGAAAAATGACTCTAAATATAAATGACATGACAAAAACAAATGAACATATTAAAGAAATTTAGAGAAATGAGACCATACGAGGAGTAGGAAAAAAGCTTCAAAATGTATAATGATGCCATCAAAGAGATGAAAGAAGATATTGTATTCATAAAACAAGGAGAAAATGATATTATAGAAATGAATGTTCGGAGAATAAAAAGGAACACAGGGAAATTAAAAACACAACAGCAGAAAGTTAGAAATTCAATATATTGGAAACCCAGATTCACAGTAATTCAAAACAGTGTTTTTCAAGTTCTAATATGAATACCAATCACTCAGGAAATTTATTTGTTAAAATGCAGGTTCTGATTCAGTAGTTCTGGGGTCAGGCCTGGGATTGTGCATTTCTAATAAACTCTGAGGTGATGCTACTGCTGCTGCTCCTTAGAACAACAAGCTTTCTAGAGTTTGGAACAAACAAAAGGCATGGGAAATAGAGAAAATATGAAATTAGAGTATTAATCTAGGGGATTTCATATCTGTCAAAGCAAAGCTCCAGAAAAAGAAAGGATAGAGGAATTGGAAAAATTTAAAGATGAAGTAAAATGAAATTTTCTTGAACATAAGCTTTGCAAGTGAAAAGGCTACCAAATATCCAGCATAGTAAATGAAAATGATCTACACCAAACACAGGAAAAAATTTCCGCGTATCAGGTAGGGATAGAAAGATCAGAAAAACTTGAAGAAAGCAATCACGTACACACATACAGGATACACACACACACACACACTCACACACACAGACTACTCATGCAAACTTCAAGAATCAAACTGCCAAATAGCAGCCATTGCAGCCATGTTGCTAAATCTAGAAACTACCTGTATCCTAATTCACAATTCAGTATGACAGAAGAATGAATATGCATGGTATTTTACTTTGCTCACCTGTTGAAAACTGATACCAAGAAACAGATTGGCTTAACAATGGGAATTTATTACCTTACAGTTTTGAGGATGAGAAAAATGTCCAAATCAAGGCATCATCAAGGCAATGCTTTTTTTCTGAAGACTGGTTGCCCGCAAATTTTGACTCCTCTGACACATGGTGGCAACTGGAGGTCTATCCCTTCTCTTCCAGGTTTTGTTGTTTTCAGCTTCTTGCTTCTGTAGCTTCTCTCTTTCTATATCCAACTCATTTAAGAAGGACTCCAGTAAGAGAATTAAGGCCCATCCTGAATGAGGTGTGTCACACCTTAACTGAATTAGTTCATCAAAATATCCTACTTATAGTGGATCCAAACCCACAGGAATGGATTCCTTTAAGAACATGCTTTTCTGGGGTTCTTACAGTTTCAAACCACCACATATGGTATCCAATTATTTCGGAGTAAATAATTTAAATAATCTCTGCATTCTTTCTCAGGATGCATATGTCCCACTTAAAACAGGACATGAATTTTCTTGGATGTAGGAAGTAAGAGATACAACAGAAGAAAGGTAAATGGAATTTCTAGATGGTAATGAAGGTACAGTCAAGGTTGACAGCTGTTTAATAGGTTAGAGAGTAATCAATACAAACTGAAGAAGAGAATACATTGTTTCAGAAGGGAAATCTATAAGATTGAAGAGTGTCATTGAGTGAAAGGGGCCACAGAAAAAGTCTCAAACTGGGTTACCAGAAGCCTAGAGAAGGAATGAGCGACCCTTAGTGACTCAGTAGAGAAGCTTTGACTGTTTAAGAATAGATAATGGAATAACTAGTTATAAAATGCCCAAAGAACTTACAGTAAATACAGGAGACTAGACATTCTGTAAACAAAATAAGATCATCATTGGAACTACATGTAACTGGAAGACTTTTTTAATGTCCAGGAGATCCCAGACAAGCTATGAGGTCTGCCCTAGCCCTGAAGAATGGCATTAAATAATCTGTGGGAGAATATAAAAATTGTTTTATGATTGCATCTTATAGTTCTCACTTGTTCAATATAAAGGCTACAGTAGAATTTTCATTTGCTAAGTTTAGATTTAGAGGAGTATTGCCAAATGCATGGCTTTTTTTTGGGGGGGGTGCATGATCTGGGAATCAAACCCGGGTCTCCTGCATGGAAAGCAAGCATTCTACCACTGAACCACCTGTGCACCCCAAATGCATGGCATTTTGAAGTCATTGGGCAGAACTTAATAGAAGTATGACTGATCAGAAGAGGTAAGGTGGCATCCCGTTTGATGCCAGAGTTTGGAGGAACTGCTGCCACACTTCTTGAAGAAGCTAAATCCTTGACCTTCTGTACTTATAAAAATTATTGAAGTCAAGAGAACAGAGTTGTAATAAGATTGCATTGTGATAGTCCAAAAAGGGCCTGCATCATCAACCTCTGCTTCACTGAAATGAACACATATCGTAACACTTTGTATACATTAAGTAGCCAACTGGAGACTATGGACACTTAGTCTATTTTAAAGATAAGTTTTCTTAGTGATCTAGCCATTTATTGATGATAAAGGTAAGTAGGATTTTCTGAGGATCTCACTAACCTAAAGGTTGATAATTGCCCTCTGTGCCAGTTTGAAAGTATTTGTATCTCAGAAAAGCCATGCTTCAATCCTGATCCAATCTTGTGGGGGCAGCTGTTTCTTTTAACCTTAATTCAATATTGTAGGTTGGAAACTTTTGATTAGATTGTCTCTACAGAGATATGGCACACCCAATTGTGGTATGACCTTTGATTAGATGGAGATTTGACTTCACCCATTCCAGGTGGGTCTTGATTGGTTTACTGGAATCCTTTAAAAGATGAAACATTTTGGAGACAGCCTACAGAAATGACAGAAGCCTCAAAGCTGACAGTGAGCAGATGTATATGCTTGGAGAACAGCTGCTTCAGAGAACAGAGACATGAATGTTTAGAGATGCTTGGATCTCAGCAGACATCATTATGAGATGTTAAGCAAGCCAGAACCTGAGAGAACCAAGAGAGGCTAAGAGACGAAAGCCAGCTCTGGAGAAACAAAGTGAGGAATCCCTACAGGAACAGAGGCTGAAAACAATAGAGCCCAGGAACAAGGAACCAGCAGATACCAGCCACATGACTACTCAGCTGATAGAGGTGTTCCTGCCCCACTGGTCTTCCTCAAATTAAGGTATCTTTTCCTGGATGCCTTAATTTGGACAATTTCATAGGCTTAGAACTGTAAACTTGCAACTTATTAAATTCCCCTTTTTAAAAGCTATTCCACATGGTGCAAGGTAGTTCAGTGGTAGAATTCTCATCTGCTGTGCAGAAGACCCAGGTTTGATTTCTGGTCCACGCACTTCCCAAAACAAACAAACAAAATTCAACAAATGGTGCTGCAAACAAACAAATAAAATTCAACAAATGGTAATGCGATAAAGGGATACTTACATAGGAAAAGAATGAAATGTGACCCCCACCTTGCAACATACAAGGAAAAAAAAAGCTGATCCACTTCTGGTATACTGTATTCTGGCAGCTTGCAAACTAACACACCCTCCCAGATGCACAACTCTTGATGACATTTTCTACACAAATAGATGAGGGTTCCAAAGTAGGGCTATGTGATTGATGTTTCTGTGAACACACAGAACAAACTAGAATCTATCCAGATGCTACAGAGTAATTAAAAGTATTTTAACAGCTCTTCATTCATTTGTTCATTCAACAAAACATATAGTGAATACTTAGTCAATCAAAATAACCTGTAGCTATTAGAATGACAAGAAAATATATTTTAAAAAGTTTTGTTTTAGAATAAAAATGTTTAAAATAAATGAATAGGAAATAGGACTGTACAATTCAAACAGGAAACCCTAATGAAACCTTGGGCTATAGTTAATAGTAGGATTATAATAATAATCTTTCATCAATTACAACTGTCCCACACTAAAGCAATGTGTTAATGAAGTATATGGGAACTCTGTATTCTCTGCATGACTTTTCTGTAAACTTACAACTTCTCTAATAAATGAAAATTTTTTATGTATCTTATAGAATTCTTTGATTTTACTGTTTAATATTAAAACTGTCAACATAAGTTGAAATATAGAAGAATATAAAGGGCAAATAATTATGTAATTATAAATAAAATGGTAGAAATAAAATAAAATATGGCACATAATTACATAAGTGCTACCTATAGATATTTACACTAGGCATATGGGAATGTTTACAGTCAGCTTCTACTTGATAGGTATCCATTCTGTGCCCTGCTCCCATATTTCTATCAATTCCTTTACATATTTATTTATCTTTTAGTGAAAATAAATGTAAAGGCAGATGCCAAGAAGAAACAAAATGCTAAAAATAAATAATGGTTGTGAGGGACTTTATGAAGTTATATATATTTCTGTGCCCTGCTTCCATAGAAGTCCTACTCTTTCCTTATCCAACTTCTCTTCCATATTCAAGAATAAATCAGTAAAATTTAGGAATGTCCTGCAGAGACACCTTGTTTTCTGTGCCTCAGGGACATACAACCCCTTTTCCCTGAGAATGTGACCCCACCATTTTCAACTGTATCACCCTCTGGAATTCAATATTTTTCTTGATAAGAAAGTTTTGTCCTATAGGGGGATGTAGAAGTTCAAAAATTACTGTGGGATTATGTAATCTAAAGGAAGCCTTATGAAAAACTTCTCAAATATATGTCCAATAGATCCCTGCAAAAAAGATATATAACAATCCCTTCAGTCTTCCTAGAGTCAGAAAGATTTTATTGATGCTTTCTACAGTCCTTCTTTACACCTTGATGATTTTTTATTGCTTAAATCCTAACTCACAGTGCTCTCTCATATGGGTTACAACAGTTTCCTAATGTCCTTCCATGGCTTGTCTCGTCATTCTTGAGAAACTTCATTCAGAGAAACTTCCTGAAGAATATCTCTGACCATAGATCCCAAACCCCTTTAATTAACTTGGGTGAGTAGTCTAGCAATGGGGAAAAATGTAAAGAAAGTTATGCCAAAAGTCTGATCAAGGCATTTCCTGGTAAAAACGACTGTGTCCTACTGAATTAAACATACATCCTCAGGTTTGCTTCAAAGCTGTAGGCTCTGTATATTCTCCCACCACTCCCTTAACCTTTTCCTCAATTAACTAGGAAAAGTTAGTCAGTGTTTACCAAACACACTGAACACTGCTCACCATTACTCTGAATCTTTTCAGAGTCCTTAAATGCCCTTACCTGTACTGTGGTCTATTGTATTTTCAAAAGATGGCCTCACCACTCTACATGTTTCTCTGCAATAGATCATATTGTAAGATTGTAAGATCTTACAACTCTTCCATTAAGAACTGGAATCTAGCAACCTGGTAATCTATTATTTTGTCTAAAAAGAGACTATGTTACTCAGTGGGTTTAGGGCTGCATGAAAGGTACATTTGTGTACCTCTAGCACTGTCCAGAGGAAAGGGTGCTGGTCCTTCAGGCCATCAGACAATCCTTCCAAATTTCTTCCATTCCCTACAAAACCTGTTTCAAACCATCAACCTTTTCTGGGAGCCCATGTCTCATTTATAGACATATTCTCGGTCCATAGTAGGTGTTCTGTAAATATCTAAGAAAAGGTGCTGGGGAGCCATATTGCCTGACTGCCCCCAAACCCCAGCCTAGGTTAGGTGTTCCTTTTTTTGTATTGCCATAACAGCCCATATTTCCCTTATGAGGTTTATTTCTCTCTGTTCTAATCACCTGGATACTTGTCCCATTACCCAACAAGACTATTAGCTCTATGAGGGCAGGTACTGCATCTGTTTTGTTCAGCTACTTTACAGAGTTACTGTGATCAAGATTGTCCATGTAAGGAAAGTAGCTAACACATAGATATAAACTAGAAGTTAAGATTTAGGGGATGATAAATCTCTGAACTATAATTCAGCTACCTTTATCTCTGATACTGATTGTATAGCCTTTATCTTATAAAACTTGTGATTGTAAAAATCTGTGACTGACCTTCAATTGCACCAATTTTATTTGGTTTTTCAAGTTTAAAAACTTGATCACTAAAGACAGCACCTAGTGTTTATTGATGAAGGGCCTTGAGTCAGCTCAGAAGCAACCCACGCCAATTCCAAGGCTATTTTGATAAAGGAAGCTGGATCTAACCAAAATGGACCTGCCTGATATGCGCAGTAGCCCTAATTTTAACCTATAAGTGAAAAAATCTCACCATCATCAAATTAAGGCAGACATTTTCTTATATGTTTTGTGACTGAGCATGTAATCAATCTGCACATGCTCAATAATTAGGCCACCTCTGATTACATCATCCAGAGCCACTGTGCTCATTATGCTTAAACCTGCTCATATTTTGACACTAAAAAAAACTTTGAGAATTACTGTAGTTAAGGGAGACAGATTTTTAGGCCAGTAGGCTGTCTGACCTGCTTGGTGCCTACCAATAAACTCTCTCTTTAAAAAAAGGACAAAAATAAATTAAAAAAAAAAAAAGAGCTGAGTCTGTTTCACCACTACTTTGAACTTGGGCAGAGTTTTACAGCGTTGATGAATAGAATACGGTGGAAATGACTCTGCCAGTTCTAGCCATGGCCCTTAACTGGCCTGGAAGCTTCTGCTTTCTGCCTTTTGGTATCCAGTCTCCATGTAAGAAGTGGCATCACCCTGAAGAGAGAGAGGCC
>PVIY010034735.1:0-26874 GCA_004026745.1 Myrmecophaga tridactyla
TAGATCATGAAACCTAATGTTTTCTATGATAATCTTATCTTTAACCAAGTGTTTTTGAAGTAGTCATTTATGCAGAATATGTTGCCATTAAAATATTATGTAAATGTCCATATTTAGCCCCTAGAACTGTGAACAATTCCACTCTTATTTTGAAATAAGAGTTTTATAAATTCCATATTTCAGCCTACCTTGTAGAGGAATAAGTATCAATGCCTCACCTTTTCACTCTCCAGTGACCTTGATGGACTCTCTGAGAAAGTGGCCTCAGTCCATAGTAGGTGCTGCAGGGTCCATGGACACCTTCCCCTGTGAAGTGAGTCTCTAGCCCTCTTACCTGTATTTCTTGGCTGGGATTTAACTGGACTTCAAGTCAACTTCTGTTTCCCCAAGACCAGGGTCAGGTGTTTTTCCTGGGGAGGTAGACTCTAAGGGAAATCTCTCAGGGGCAATTAAACTTGGCTCTATGGTTCATGACCAGTGCTTTCCATAAATTAAGTGGTGAGGCTAGAACTGTGCAATTTGAGTTTCAACTTGTAAGGGCAAGAGTAGCCCAGCACCGAAGCCAATCCCTCTATCAGTGCTTCCTCAATATTTGCTTTGAAAGCATCACCATTATGTTTTCAGGTGTTCCTGTGTAGAATCATTCACTCAACTTTAAGTCAATTCAGTTAAGTCTATTCTTCCTTAACTTTGTATTTTGGTAATTATGCATAATATTAATAGTACACACAATAGTGCAGCATATTACATGTGTTTCTTTTTGTTTGCTGTATGGCATGGGTCACATTTCATTCTATTTCCACGTGAGTATCCTATTATTGTGGCACCATTCATTGAATTTTAGTTTGTTTTGTTTTTTGTTTGTTTGGCAAGTGCATGTGCCAGAAATTGAAACCAGGTCTCCTGCATGGCTGGGGAGAATTCTACCAGTGAACTACACTTGCAGCCCTTGTTTTTTATTTCTTTTATGCATCTTATTATTCTTCATACAAATAAACAATGCAGGTAGCTGCTTTAATTTCCATTCAGTGTTCTTTTAGATCTTCTTTTTTATTTTTTAATTTTGAAACTCTATAGCTCAAGTTTATGGTGTTTGTCCTGGCTGGATTTTAATTCAAAGTGCATTCCTGTTTGCAGAATATTCTAAATCAATTGCATCATAGTACATTCATTATTAAAATCCAAGATTATAATTGTGAAGTTTGTTCACACCCATATAACTGGTACTTCAATCAAAACAGAGCAGCTCTATCACCCTGGAGTGCATTTTCTGTCCTTTTGTAGCCAAATTTTGTGCTTTTTTTTTGCCCTCTGCCCCCAATAACTGATTTATTTCTAAAATCTTATATTAGCCTTGTGTCTTTTGGAATTTCCTGTAAATGGAATCATGCTGTATATATCAATTTAGTTCAGCAGTTTTAAAACTCAAAACAATGCTGGTGTCATTTATCTGTATTTTTATATGCAATAGCAGTGTGTGCATTTTTGTTGCTGAGTGGTATTACATTGCATGGTTATAGCATGATGTAAAATATCCAGTTACTGGGAGACTGTGGTAAGATGATAGAATAGGAAGTTTCTCCTATCAGAACAACTGATAAACAGGCAGGAAGTGTCTGAGACAGCTATATTGAAGCTCCAGCAACAGGAGAACACTGCTGCACAGCATCCAGGGAAGAGTGGGAGAGAGAGACTCATGACTGATGGCAAAGGAGAGTAAATTGCTTTCCTTACCTGGGGGCTGTTGGCACTCATCTGCCACTCTCATGGCATGCTGCAGTGGGGTGCAGCCCTTGGCTAGCTCCCTTGTGACAGAAAGGGACATGAAATCCACTTCAGTAAGTCTTGGATGGGCCACAAAAACTACTGATTATGGCTTTTTTTGTTGTTGTTGGTTTTTTTTGGAAAAATTAAGAGACAAAAATGTATAAGACATACAAAGTATAAGTAGCAAAATGGCAGAAGACTATCCTACATTTTCAGCAGTGACTACAAATAAACATGGGTTAACTCTAAAGTCAATATACAAGGATTGGCAGAAAGGATAAAGCAAAAAAGTATGGCCAAATTATATGCTGACTGCTCACCTTAAATTCAAAGGTACAAGTAGGTTGAATGTGAAAGTGTGGGAAAAAATCATGCCATTAGTAACCAGAAAAGAAATTGTGTAGCTATATTAATATCATCTAAAATAGACTTTGAGTAAAAATGGTAATGAAAGAAAAGACCATCATTATATACTGAGAAAGGGGACAATTCACCAAGAAGTTGTAACAGTTATAAATATATATGAAACTGAGGGTAAAACTCCAAAATATATGAAGCAAATGCTGAAATATTTGAAGGGTGATATTGGCAGTTTTACATTAATCATAGGAGATTTTGCTATACCACTTTCTATAATTGTTAGACTATCTAGTCAGAAGATCAATAAGGAAATACAAAAATTGCACAGTATTCTAATCCAATTGAACATAACAGACTTATATAGAATATTTCATCCAACAAAAACAGACTACACATTTATCTTGAGTTCTCATTGATCATTCTCCAGGATAGACCATATATTAGGTCACAAAACAAGTCTGAATAAATTAAAGAATATCAAGGTCATAAATTGTATATTCTCCCACTACAATGGATGAAGTTAGAAGTCAATTATAGAGTGACAACTGGAAAATTCAGAAATATGTGGAAATTAAATAACAACTGTTAAAGAACTAAATCATGAAATATGAAATCACAGGGAAATTCAGAACTATCTTGAGGTGAATGAAAATAAAACATACCAAAGCTTATAGGATATAGTAAAAGCAGTGTTGTGAATGCTTACATTAAAAATAAGAAACATTTCAAATCATATATCTAACCTAAACACTGGAAGAACTAAAAAGAGAGGAGCAATCTAAACTAAAAATGAGCAGTAGGAAGGAAACAACAAGGATTTTAGTGGAGGACAAAAATTTAGAGTGAACTACTCAAACCAATTGTTGGTTCCTTGAGCTGAATGAAATTGATAAACTTTTAGTTAAGCTGACAGAGAATAAAAGGGTGTTTAGAAACAATGAAAATAAAAAATGAAAAGGGGTCGTTACTACAAACACTGCTGAAATAAAAGTCCTAATAGAGGATACTATGAAACACTGTATGCCCATAACTTAGATAACCTAGAAGAAATTGACAAATTCTTAGAAACACATAAACTACCTACATTGACTCAAGGGAAATAGAAGTTTCCAAGAAACCAATTTCTAGTAAAGTGATTGACTCAGTAAACAAAGCATCCAATCAAAGAATAGGCCAGGAGCAGATGGCTTCACAGGGGAATTTACCAAATATTCCAAGAAGCCTCTTGAAATCCAGAAATAATAATTACCACTCTGGACTAAATGTGTCTGCTACAAAAGCTTACAATCTAGGCTCCTGTTTTCTTATAAGCATTTCCTAAAGGAGACCATACCATAATTGTTCTTTAGTTTTTGGCTTATTTTGCCTCACCAAGTGTCTCACATGTTCATTTACATTGTTACACGCCTCACAACTTCATTCCTTTTTGTAGCAGCACAAAATTTGATCATATGTATACACCATTGTTCACCAATCTATTTCTTGGTCAGTGCATCTTTCAGCCACCTGTATTCATCAGGCATGATGTGTAGTCCCCAAAGTCCATAGTCCATAAATACTCTCAATTTTGGAAAATTTAGGTCCTTTACTCCTATAAAGTTTAAGCTTTAGATAATTTTAGAAAGATAACCAATAATAGGAAATCTAAACCTCCTCATAACACTTGTCCCTCCCCCTATTATTTAGCACTGCTGTTGCTGTGGTACTGCTGATGTTTTCTTTTCAAACATAGCCCATAGCATTCAATAGCAGTTTTTCCCCATGCCCTGGACTTTAACACTCTTTGTACACAAATCATCCCTTTGAAGTAGTTCTTGCAAGAACTGATTTATGTTTATATTGCTAATCAATTGGACACATTGGTCTATACAACCTCTTTCAATCTTGTTCATTTTCAATATGGTAATATTACTTATAGACCCACTACAGAACTGCTTTCACTTCTATCTACTCCCTTACATTGGACTTCAATCTCATTAGCTAACCATTCACCCATCTCCAGCTGTTATGTATCACCGAGGTCCCTGTATCTTGTATTATAAGCCTCTGATTTTAGCATTAGCATGGTCATAAATGTGTAATCATACAGTATCTTTCCACTTGTGTCTGGCTTATTTGACTCAGCATTATGTCTTCAAGGCCCATCCATCTTATCATGTGCCTCAGGACATCATTTCCTCTTACTGCTACATAATATTCCATTGTATGTATATACCACATTTTGTTAATCCACTCATCTGTGGATGGGCATTTGGTTGGATTCCATCTTTTGGCAATTGTGAATAATGCTGTTTTGAACACTGATGTGCAAGAGTCTGTTTGTGTCATTGTTTTCAGCTCTTCTGGGTATATACCAAGTGTGCTGGTTTGAAAGGATATATATCCCCTAGAGAAGCCATATTTTAATCAAAATCCCATTTTGTAAAGGCAGAATAATCCCTATTGAATACTGTGTGTTTGAATCTGTAATTAGACCATCTCCTTGGAGATGTAAACAAATCAAGAGTGGTTGATAAACTGGATTAAGTGATGACATGTCTCCACCTATTTGGGTGGGTCTTGATTAGTTTCTGGAGTCCTATAAAAGAGGAAACATTTTCGAGAATGAAGGAGATTCAAAGAGAGAAGAATGATATAGCCATGAGAAGGAGAGGGTCTATTAACCAGTGACCTTTGAAATGAGGAAGGAAAATGCCTCCTGGGGAGCTTCATGAACAGGAAGCCAGGAGAAGAAGCTAGCAGATGACACCATGTTCACCATGTGCCCTTCCAGTTGAGAGAGAAACTCTGACTGTGTTTGTCATGTGCCCTGCCACTTGAGAAAGAAACCCTGACCTTCATTGACCTTCTTGAACCAAGCTATCTTTCTCTGGATGCCTTAGATTGGATATTTCTATAGACTTGTTTTAATTGGGACATTTTCTTGGCCTTAGAACTGTGAACTTAGCAACTGATTAAATTCCCCTTTTTAAAACCATTCTGTTTCTGGTATATTGCCTTCCAGTAGCTAGCAAAGTAGAACACCAAGTAGTACTATTGTTGGGTCATAGGGCAACACAATATTTAGTTTCCTAAGGAATCGCCAAACTGTCCTTCATAGTGGCTGCACCATTATACATTCCCACAGCTGTGGATAAGTGTCCTATTTTCTCCATATCCTCTCCAACATTTATGGTTCCAGTTTGTTTAACAGCAGCCATACTTATAGGTGTGAGGTGATATCTCATTGTAGTCTTTATCTGTGTTTCCCTTAAAGCCAGTGAAAATGAGCATCTCTTCATGTGATTTTGAGTCATCTGTATTCGCTCTTCAGAAAAATGCCTATTCATCTATTTAGCCAATTTTATACTTGGGTTGTTTGTTCTTTTGTTGTTGAGCTGAATGATTTCTTTGTATATACAGGATACCAAATCTTTGTCTGATATGTGATTTCCAAATATTTTCTCCCATTAAATTGTCTGCCTCTTCACCTTTTTGACAAAGTCTTTGAGGTGCAGAAGCATTTGATTTTGAGGAGTTCCCACTTATCTATTTTTTTCTTTTGTAGCTTGTGCTTTGGGTGTAAAGTTTATGAAGTTACCTCTTATTTTTAGATATTGAAGATGTTTCCCTACATTTTGTTATAGAAGCTTTATGGTGCTAGTTCTTATATTTAGGTGTTTGATCCACTTTGAGTTAACTTTTTATAGGGTATAAGATAAGGGTTCTCTTTCACTCTTTTGGCTATTGATATCCAGTTGCCCCATGCCCATTTATTGAAAAGACTATTTTATCCCAGTTCAGAGGATTTGGGGGGCCTTGTCAAAAGTCAATTGACCATAGATTTGGTGGTCTATTTCTGCACTCTCAATTCAATTCCAATGGTCAGTGCTTCTATCTTTGTGCCAGTACCATGCTGTTTTGACCACTGTAGCTAAATAATAGGTTTTATAGTCAAGGAGTGTTAATCCTCCCACTTTCTTCTTCTTTTTTTTTTGCATGGGCAGGCACCAGGCATCGAACTTGAGTCTTTGGCATGGCAGGTGAGAACCCTGCTTGCTGAGTCACCATAGCCTGCCCTGCTCTTATGTTTTAGTATGCTTTTAGGTATTCAGAATCTCTTTCCCTTCTAGATGAGTTTGGTAACTAGCTTTTCCAAATTTTCACTGTAGATTGCTGTGAAATTGTACTGCATTGAATCTGTAGATCAATTTGGGTAGAATTGACCTTTTAATTATATTTAGCATTCCTATCCATGAACAAGGAATGTCTTTCCATCAATTTAGGTCTTCTCTGCTTTCTTTTAGCAATGTTATATAGTTTTCTATGTACATGTCCTTTACCTCCTTTGTTAATTCCTATGAACTTGATTCTTTTAGTTGCCATTTTGATTGGAAATTTTTCCTTAACTGACTACTCAGTTAGGTCACTGTTAGTATATAGAAATGTTACTAATTTTTGCACATTAATTTTATATCCTGCTACCCTGCTGGATTTGTTTGTTACCTCAAGTAATTTTGCTGTACAGTTCTTCGGGTTTTCCAAGTATAGTATCATGTCATTTGCAAATAGTGAATGTTGTACTTCTTCCTTTCCAATTTGGATGCCTTTTATTTCTTTGTCCTGCCTGATTGCTATAGCTAGAATTTCTAGCATAATGTTGAATGATAGTGATGACAGTGGGCATCCTGGTTTTTCATATATTCCCTTTATCATATTGAAGTAGTTACCTTTGATTCTAATCTTTTGAAGTGTTTTTATCAGGAAAGGATGCTGAATTTTGTCAAGTGCTTTTTCTGCCTTGAATGAGGTGACCATGTGATTTTTCCCTTTTGATTTCTTAGTGCACTGTAATACATCAATTGATTTTCTTCTGTTGAAACATCCTTGCATTTCTAGTGTAAACACCAATTAGTTGTGGTGTATAATTCTTTTAATGTGTTGTAGCATTTTGATGAGAGTTTTTGCATCTATCTTCATTAGGGAGATTGGCCTGTAGCTTACCTTTTGTATACATGGTTTTGCTGTTTAAATTTAGCTTCATAAAATGAGCTAGGTAGAGTTCCTTTTTCCTCAATTTTTTTTTAAAAAACTTGAGCAGGATTGGTGTTAGTCCTTTTTGTAATGTTTGGTAAAACTTCCCTGTGAAACCGTCTGGCCCTGGGCTTTTCTTTATAGGAGGATTTTTGATGACTGATTGTATCTTTTTACTTGTGATTGTTTGTTGAGATCTTCTATTTCTTTCTGAGTCAGTGTAGCTTGTTTGTATGTTTCTAGAAATTTGTCCATTTCATCTAAATTGCATAGTTTGTTGGTTTATATTTGTTCATAGTATCCTCTTATGATTTCTTTTATTTCTTCAGGGTCTGTGGTAATGCTCCCCTTCTCATTTCTGATGTTGTTTATTTGCAATCTCTCTCTCTTTTTCTTTGTCAGTCTTGCTAGTGGCCCATCAATTTTATTGATTTTCTCAAAGGACCAACTTTTGTTTTATTGATCTTTCAATTGTTCTTTTGTTCTCTCATTCACTTAACTCTGCTTTCATCTCTGTTATTTCTCTTCTTCTATTTGCTTTGGGCTTAGTTTGTTGTTCTTTCTCAAGTTCCTCCAGGTGAGCACTTAAGTCTTCGATTTTTGCTCTTTTTTGTTTATTAATATAGCATTTAGGGCAATAAATTTGCCTCTCAGCACAGCCTTTGATCCCATAAGTTCTGATATGTTGTATTCTCATTTTCATTTGCCTCCAGATAGCTCCTTATTTCTCTAGCAATTTCTTCTTTGACCAACTGGTTGTTTAAGAGTGTGTTATGTAATCTCCATATATTTGTGACTGTTCTTGCTCTTTGGTGGTTATTGAGATCCAGCTTCATTCCATCATGATCAGAGAAAGTGCGTTGAATAATTTCAATGTTTTAAAATATATATAGACTTTTATGTGCCCCAGCATATGATCTATCCTGAAGAATGTTCCATGAGCACTAGAGAAGAAGTATGTCCTTGTGTTTTGGGGTGCAGTGATCTATATATGTCTGTTAGGTCTAATTCTATTTGTTAAGCTGTTTAACTTCTCTGTTTCCTTGTTGATCTTTTGTCTGTTTTTTTTTATTTATAGAGGAGAGGGTGCATTGAAGTCTGCTACTATTATTCTTGAAACATCAACTGTTCCCTTCAGTTTTGCCAATGTCTGTCTCATGTACTTTGGGGCACCTTGATTGGGAGTTTGAACATTTATGACCGTTATTTCTTCTTAGTTAATTGACCCTTTAATTAATATTAATATAATAATAATTAATATATAGTGTCCTTCTTTGTCTTTCGTAATGTCTTTACATTTAAACTCTATTTTGTCCAAAATTTTTATAGCTACTCCTGCTTTCTTTTGGTTACAATTTGCATGGAAAATCTTTCTTCTGTTCCTTCACTATCAATCTATCTGTATCTTTGTGTCTAAGATGAGTCCTTTGTAAACAGAATATAGCTGGATTATATTTCTTAATCCATCCTGCCAATCTGTATCTTTTAATTAGTATGTTTAGTCCATTCACATTCAAAGTTATTAATGAAAAGCCTTTTCTTGAATCTGCTGTTTTATCTTTTGGATTTTATTTGTCAGCTCTATATATCCTTTTCTCTCCCTCTCTTTTTATCCTTTAAGTTACCCTTATTGGTACTCTTTAATTCTGTGCCCTCCTCCAGACCTCCCTCTCTTGTCTTTTTTACAACTGGCAGAGCTCCCTTTAGTATTTCTTGTAGGGCTGTTCTCTTGTTGATCAACTATTTCAGGATTTGTTTGTCTGTGAAAATTTTAATGTCTCCCTCAGTTTTGAAGGAAAATTTGGCAGATACAGAATTCTTCACTGGATGTCTTTCAATTTGAGAATCTTAAGTATATTATACCACTGCCTTCTTGCCTGCATGGTGCCAGTTGAGTAGTCTGATCTCAGCCTTATGTGGTTTCCTTTGTATATAGTAAATTGTTTTTTCTTGCTGCTTTCCTTCAACATTGACAGACTGATTAGTGTGTGTCTTGGGAAAGGCTTATTTGGATTTATTCGGTTAGGAGTTTATTGAGCTTCTTTGCCATGTATATCTAAGTCTTTTGTAAGAGTTGGTAAGTTTTCCCCCATTATATCCTCAACTACTCTTCCAAGCCCTTTTCTCCTCTCTTCTTGTTCTGGGTCACCAATGATCCTTATATTTGTGCACTTTGTTTTGTCCATCATTTCCCTGAGATCCAATTCAAATTTTTCAATCTTTTTTTTTTGCCATTTGCGGTTTGAGTGTTTGGAATCAGTTAGCCTGTCCTCTAGTTCATTTATTCTTTCTTCTGCCTCCTAAAATCTTCTGTTGAGTGTCTTTAGTATGTTTTTTATTCAGTCAACAGAATCTATGATTTCTGTGATATCTGCTATTTTTTAATTTATTCTTTCAAGTTCATCTTTCTACCCTTCTACTGTCTTCTTGATCTCCTTTAAGTCATTAGCCATCCACTTTTTTATTTAGTAGAGTTATATGAACATCTTTGATTAGTTTTCCAATGTGTATGACTCTTTTGGTGTTTTAATTTGGTCATTAGGCTGGGCTATATCTGCCTGCATTGTGATATGCTTAGTGATCTTCTGCTGTTTTCATTGCATGTAAATATCTTGATTGATTTACTTTGGTAGTTGATTTCCTTCAATAGTCTAAATCATTGTGTTTGTGGGATGGATGTGTAGGAGGATGCAGAGCACAGGGCATTGTACAGCAGTGCAGTGATGTGTTGCAGCACAGGTATAGGCACAGGTTGGGGATGTTATGCTGGTGCCTGTGAATGTGTATGCCCAACAGCTAAGACAGATGTAGTTGTGCAGGTGCATGGGTCTGGGGGGCATAACTCTGGTATGCACTGGTCTAAGGTGTGGGTTCCTTTGTGCATCTGTGCAGAACTATGGCAGTTGATTGGTGTTATTCCTGCATGGTCTGGGGGCAGATGTGACCCAGCTACACAGATCAGCACCATCCCAGAGCTGTGCAGCATGACTGGGGGCTGTGCCAACGCAGGGTCTAGAAGTGCCACAAACTGATGTTCTCAGAGCTGTGGGTTGTGACTTGAGGCCATGCACAGGCAGAGGTCTGGGAGTGCCATAAACTGATATACCCATGTGTGGAGCTCAGGGGAAGTGGGATGATGCTGTGTGACACTTGGAACACAGGGAGTGGGGGTGGGTGACGGGATTCAGTTTCATGGGGTGTGAGGTGAGTCACAGTTCTGTGCTGATGAGGGTAGTGTGTTCAAGGAATGTGGCTTGGCTCACTTCCTGGTCCCCCTCTCCCTATCAGTGCACTCCTGTGGGCACTGGGCTTCTGTGTTAGCTCTATTTCTCTACTTCTAGTTCCTCAGCTTTTGCAATGAAGGCCACCTTATGTGGAGCAGAAGACTCTCCCAGGTCAGTTGAACTCTGGAATCACCATCTCATTGCCCTCCCATTCCTTCTCTAACTTTTCCTTGGAACAAGGCTGAACTCAATCTACCCAATTCCACTATCTTCCCCAATCCAATTAATCACTTTTGGAATGAGATTGTCTATTCTATTCTTGTCCTATCATGGTATTTTAGTAGATGTTGACTCATTTTATACTTTCAGCATTCTATAGATTGAGAACTTTGTCACTGGTTAGATCATATCCAGAGTCTCATCCATGATCTACATGATTTAATTGATGAGATATGGGACTTTTGATCTGATAATGTTTAAACAAGATTTTCTACTTAATGTTGATGCTGTAATGGGTTGATTTGGGTGGGATATATTGAGATGGGGTGAATGTATTGTCTGTGGTGTACAGGGACAAATTTGGTGAGCAAGCTGGCAACTAATGTGTTGAATAAAATCCCCAGAGAAATACTTGGAACCTGCGCATATATTCATATTTGTAATCAGTGCTTTGCTGATGTAATTACCTGAGGATCTCTTCTCAATCAATAACGAGTTTCTTTACAGGAGAAAGGAGGTGGAGATTGAGACATGGACACAGAGGAGACACACAGGGAAGGTGGCAGGGCAGGGATTGGAGTGATGCTGCCACAAGCCAGGGATCACCAGGAGCCCCCAGCAGCTGGAAGGGGCAAGGTACAATACTCTTTCAGTAGTTTCAGAGGGAGGCTGACCCTGTCAGCATCTTGGATATGGCATTCTAGATTCCAGAACCATGAGAGAATAAATTCCTATAGTTTTAAGCCACTGATTTTTTTCGTGGGATTTTTAAAATTTGTTAATTAAAAAATTAACAAATGAAATAAAGATTAACATAGATAATCAGTAACTCACAATATCATCACTTAGTTGCATATTCATCATTTCTTAGAACATTTGCATCCATTGAGAAAAAGAAATAAAAAGACAATAGAAAAAGAAATAAAAGAAAGACAGAAAAAAAATTATACCTACCATATCCCTTACCCCTCACTTTCACTGATCACTAGCATTTCAAACTAAATTTATTTTAACACTTGTTCCCCCTATTATTTATTTTTATTCCATATATTCTACTCGTCTGTTGACAAGGTAGATAAAGGAGCATCAGACAGAAGTTTTTCACAATCACACAGTCACATTGTGAAAGCTATATCATTATTCAATCATCTTCAAGAAACATGTCTACTGGAACACAGCTCTACATTTTCAGGCAGTTCCCTCCAGCCTCTCCCTTACATCTTGAATAAGAAGGTGATATCTACTCAATGCATAAAAATAGCCTCCAGGATAACCTCTTGACTCTATTTGGAATCTCTCAGCCATTGACACTTTGTCTCATTTCCCTCTCCCCCCTTTTGATCGAGAAGGTTTTCTCAATCCCTTGATGCTCAGTCTCAGCTCATTCTAGGATTTCTGTCCCACATTGCCAGGAAGTCATGCCCCATGTAGACAGGGGGAGGGTGGTGAGATTGCTTTTTTTGTTGGCTGGAGAGAGAGGCCAAATCTGAGCAACAAAAGAGGCTCTCTTGGGGGTGCCTCTTAGGCACATGACCTATCCTTTGCGGGGTTAAGTTTCATATGAACACACCCCAACTCTGGGGGCTCAGCCTATAGCTTTGGTTGTGCATACTGCTTGTGAGAATATCAAGAATTCAACTTGGGGAAGTTGAATTTCTCCCCATTCTCACCATTCCCCAAAGGGGGCTTTGCAAATACTTTTCTACTCACTGATTGAATCACTCTGGGATTTATCGGGGCATAAGTCTGGGCAAACCAATAAAATCTCATTTCTTACCCTAGATTCCAAGTACTTATAGTGCTCAATCAAACTATGTACATAAGTTATATTAGGAAATGCACTAGTCAAAATATAAATTTTGTACCAAATAAACAGTTTTTTGCTTTAGTCTCACACATAAGGTGACATTGTAAAATATTAATTACCATCTATTTTCAGCACCCTGCAGTAATGACATTCCTTTTTTCTTCCTCATGCAAAAACATTTTTAAAATTTGTACATTTAGTCTCTATTATTATACACTCTAGGCATTCCTAGATTATACCATCTCAATCTTTAACATCTATCTTTCTTTCTGATTTCATTTATGCCCCCAGCCAAGCCACTGACTTTTGATAATTATTGCAACTTTAGAAATGAATCCCCACCACAAAACCCTTGCTGCAGCATCAACAGTGGAAACCAAAAAGCTGAACCACTGATGTACTCCTCCATCCCACCACAGTGGACATGACCAGTTAACTCAAAGCCCTTCCCATATAACACAGAGGCTCACTGGAGCAAGATATCACACCTCATGTCCTGTAAATACAATCTTATGTAATGTGCGTTAAAGTATCCGAAATGGTTCATGAAGAACCTGGTGCAGCTTCAACTATAGGTTTCTGCTGTTTACTGATGGAACTCAAATTTATATATGACTATATGAGTCATTTTGGGTGAACAAGCAGAAGATTTGGGCAGTGATGTGTTATTATCCATACCTCCAGAGGAAGGTGATTAGGCACAGTGGAACTTTTTTTTTCGCATGGGCAGGCACCGGGAATTGAACCTGGGTTTCCAGCACTGCAAGCAAGAATGTTGCCATTGCACCACCATCGCCCACCCCACAGTGGAACTTTTAAGACAGAGCCCCACACTGAACAAAATAGGGCAGAGATACCTCTCAAATTAAGGGGCTCTCATTGTGGATGGTGATGTTGACTGGACCTGAAATTCGGATCATTCAGAATCAGACCACAAGAGGTTCAGGAAATATAGTTTGCTGTTTGTGGTTCAGAGGATGGAAGACTTTGAGGGTGGGGGCATTTGTGAGGACTTTGAATGTAAATTGATTTTTAATGTATACTGATGCAATGGGGATCCTGGGCAAACAGACCCCTGTGGACAAGTGCATATATGTAGGGGAAGTGCCTGAATGGGGCCAGTACATTAGAAGGGGCAATGTATTGAGCCCAGGAATTCTGCTACTTGTAAAACTGGGAACCCTTTCATTTAAGGCTTGGTGTGTGAGAAAGGAGGGGTGACATTGAAGGTAGATGTGAACAGGAGAAGCCTACACGGCAGTTTTATGTGTCAGAGTTTTCTAAGCGATCAACCAGAGCCTGACACATTACTGAGAATTTGCCAGGCTTGAAGAGACCCTCTCAGGAACAGAGTGTGCTTCTGTAGACCCAAATTTATTGTGTTCTCATCAAGATACCATGAGGGAGCCAGTGCTCACATCCATATTATATATTAGAAAATGACCCCTGCAAAGCCACACCAATTTGGCTAGCAGCCAAAGCAGAGGATGATTTTGCTAAAACTGTTGTAGTTAGGTCTTATTTCCTTATGTCTGGTCTTCAGAATATGAGCATGGGGCAATCCAAGATAGAAGCATTTAAGGCCTACAAAATGGGAGGAGTTTCCCTAGGGCTGCCTTGACATCCTTGTTCCTCAGTGAGTAGATGAGTGGGTTTAGGGTGGGACTCACAGCTGTGTACAGCACTCCAGCCAGTTTGTTTCTCTCAGGGCTGTAGCTGGAAGCTGGGCTGATGTAGGCAGTGAACACAGCTGAATAGTAGATGGAGACCACAATGAGGTGGGAGGAGCAGGTGGAGAAGGCCCTCCTCTTCCCCTCAGCTGAGCGGATGCATAAGATGCTGGCAATGATGAAGCCATAGGACACGAGGGTGAGCAGGAAGTTGAGGCATCCATAGAAGGCATCAGCCAAGAGTGTCATAATGCTGTTCAGATGGGTGGGACTGCAGGAGAGCAGCAACATTGAAGGGATCTCACAGAAAAAGTGAGTGATTACATTGGGGCCACAGAAGGACAGCCGTGCCATCAGACCAGTGTGGACTGAGGCATTCAGGGCACAGATGACCCAGACTGCCACAGCTAGTGCTAGGCAGAGCCGTAGACTCATCAGAGTCCCATAGTGCAGTGGCCGGCAAATGGCCACATAACGGTCATAGGCCATGACTGTGAGCAGCAGCAGCTCAGAAGATAGAGACCAGGACAGGTAGAAGAGCTGGGCCATGCAGCCCTGGAAGGAGATGGTGTTGTCCTCCCAGGCCAGGCCTACCAGCACCTTGGGCAGCACAGAGGAGGTGCAGATGATGTCCATGGTGGCCAGGTTGAATAGGAAAAAGTACATGGGGCTGTGGAGGCCAGAGCTGCAGGTGATGACGGTGATTATCAGAGTGTTTCCCACAAGGGCCATGGTGTAGAGGAAGAAGAAGCAGCTGAGCAGGGGCAGATGCAGTTGTGGGTGCTCTGAGAACCCCTGCAGCACAAACTCTGTCACCAGTGTATGGTTAGATTTCCCCAACTGTCCAAGCATCACTTCTGGGCACCACTCCAAGTGGTCATCCGTGCTGACCCTTCCCTCTCAAAACTCTGCAGAGGTGACATGATAAGTACTTCAGACTCATATTTCCTTCTGTGTCTATTTTATACCTCATCCTGTTCTTGGAAAGGGATGAAGGCCCACTTATTTGCAAAACCACCATGCAGTGCAATGATTTTCTGAAAACCACGTATTGTTCACTGACTTTTCACTTCATTTTCCCCTAGATATCTTTGCCATCTAGATTTGTGTTCTCGGCTGACCCATCCTCACCCTGTCCTTCCTTCTCAGTGGGGTTAAGGAAAACATACCTTGCAGAGGGCTGTCTGTTCCTTCTCTCTCTGAGCTCTCCATGCACTGGCATTTGCAGACAAAGTCATGGAGGCAGTGTTTCTGCCTCCTGCTCCCACAGTGAAAGCTCACTTCAGTTGGTCATCTCTGAGCCTCTGTGCATTACCTGACAAACCCTGAATCTCAGGACCCTTTCTCAATACCTGCTCTTTTACTCTGTTTTGGAGTGGAGATCTTCTTGACTCTCCTTCCATCTGCATGATTCCTCACAGTCAGTCTTTGGGCATCTTTCCTCACCCTCTGTTCTCTTGGTCTATCCTCCATCTCTGGCAGCTGGTTCTGTCTGCACTCTAACATTTGCAGATCTATCACTCCAGGTGATCTCCCTTCCGTGCTTCAGTCCTGTGAATCTGAAGCACTTCTGTGGTTTTCTGACTTCATGAACCACAGACCTTCAAACTCAACTTCCCCAGTATTGCCTGTTAGCATGTCTCTGTTTGCTTTTTCCCTCAGGTGCAGTCATCTCCCCTACCTGGTCCATCAGCCATACAAATCTCAGGTGTATCTCCTTGGGGCAGGGTACCTCTCTGGGTCATTGCCATATCTTTATGTCCTGACCATAGTAAGCACTGAAAAGACATTTGTTCAATGAACAAATGATATTATTTTACATCTTTCTTCCCTCTCATGCAACCAGCTTCCAAGGTGTGCAGGTAATATGTCCTAAACATCTCTCAAAATATCCCTATATTTCATTTTCATCGATTCATTTTGGTCAAATTTTTGGCATCTCCAGGATGTTCAGTTTCGTGTTGCCACAGGCACCCCATATATTCTACACTGAAGCCAGTGTAACTATCCTAAAGGAAACCCCAATATTGGTGTTCCCTTCTTTAAAGTGACCAAAGTCATCCTGAGTTCTCATCTATGTTCAATTATCCCACTTGATGTGGAAGGTCCTCCTGAGAGGGCCTGGGTGTCTTGCAGGGTTTCTTGGTGAGGACACCTGTACGCACACCTTAGCTACTAAGTCATTATATGAATGGGCCTCTTGGGTCCAACGTGAATACACACAGAGAAAAAAAATTCAGATTTCATTTTCCCCACTGTAATAGAAGTAGAAAGAAGCTCCATCTTATCTCCACTTGGAAATCTTGCAAATGATACTCATGAGAAAAATAATTCAGAGCTAGAACCTAAGCCAAAGGGACAAAGGAAATGCAGATATTTGGAAATGGGTCACAATCTCTGATTTTTTAGAACACATGTGTATCTAGGTATATGCTGCCCCATAAAATATATAAAGGTGATACATTTTAAAATATTGAAAATTTTCCAAATATTTGCTGACAACAGTAAATTAGGAATGAATGGCAATGTTATAACTAAAATAATGCCAGCTCTATGGAAATTTCATGGCAAATTTCTAAATAATACATACATCCAAGAAATAACAAGGAAAATAAGAAAATATTTTGAAGTCAATGATTAAAAAATTATATTATGTCATACTTGTTTGGGAACAGACAAGCACTGACTTGTGAGAAATTTATAGATTTCTTTTATATTACAATTAAATCTATTTTAGGAGAGAGTGGTAATATTTAAAGTCAATACCCTAAGTTCCTAATATATGAAAGAACAAGCCAATCTAGTTGAATACAGAGAAAATAAAAAGCAGGAAAATAGAAATTAATGAAATAAAGTCAAACATTGGAGAGAATAAATGTATTTCAGTGTTGGACATATGGAAAGACTGGCAATTTGATAATAGCCTGGAAGGAATAATTAAAAACAAAAAGAAGGGAAAACAGTAATTATCAGTAATAAGAATGACAAAAAGAACATATCTTCAGATCATATAGGCCTTAAAATGATAATAAGGAATACTATGTTTAAGGCAAAAATTTGAAAAAAAACATGAAAATATGTTTATATTATGTTTAAGGGAAAAAATTGAAAAGACATGAAATGTATGAATTCTTTGAAAAACACAACTGACAAAACCAATAAAAAGTAGAAAAATTCTCAATTTTAGATACTTGTGTAAGACATTGAATTCTCTATAAAAATAATCTTCCCTTGAATAGATACTCTTGGGATTTTTAGCTAACATCTGATGAGGAAATAATATTACTGTTACACAAACTCAGGAAACAATGGGGGGGAAAGGCTTTCCAAGTTTTTTTTTTAATGAGATCAGCAGAAATAGGTCAAACTCAAATGCTATAGCCTAGGAAACATAATTTAAACACAGACCTCTAACTAAAAATGAATGAGAACTTGCTGAGGGAAATATTTAAGAGATATGCCACTTTCATGAGCCAGAAGACTGAATGTTATTACGATGCCAGCGGTCTCCTAATTGATCTGTAGATTTAACACAATCACAATCCTAATGCTTGCAGACATTTTCCAAAAGAAAAATTGCTAAGCTGATTCTAAAATTGATTTAAAAAACCCACAAAGGGCTGAGAAGACAGTTTTGAAGAGAAGAACACAACTGATGGATTTATGGTGCTGGGACATAGGAGTAAAATAATGAATGCTACCATAATCATAACAGTTTCATTTCTGTTTATGGACATACAAACAAATCATTGAAACAAAATAATTGTTGAAAATAGACCCATAAATCTTAGTGATTTTTGTGATGTTGTGTTAAAAAATTCTATGGCAAATGAATGTCTTTTCAGTAAATTATATTGGAGGAACTGAATAGGAACATGGAAAATACACAAACTTTGATTGCTATCTCACTCTTCATAAATATCGATAGTTGTTTAGTTATAGTCTAGTGAGGAAAGGTAAAATTATAAAGCTCCTGAAAGCAAACTTAAGAGAATATCTTTGCCATCTGGTAGGCAGCAATTATTAGAAAACATCCCGAAAATGTGACACAAAATGCTAATAATGAAAGATTCACCGATAAGCCAGTCTTCATAAAAATTAAAAACTTCTCCTCATCACTAGACACTATTGAAAATGAATAGGGGAGCCACAGATGGGGATGAATTATTCACAACACTCGTAGTTGACCAATAACTCATATACAGACTATGGGAAGACTCTGACAAAAATTGACTGAAACATAAGGAAAATGTCAGAGAATATGGAATGTGTAGAGATTGAAGGTAGAGTGCAGGCTACCAGGGTGGGTCACAGGGGCCAAGGGAGTTAATGCATAAGGTAGGGTTTCTGTTTGGGGTGATGCTAAAGTTAATAGTAAGGATGGTGGTGAAGGTACCACGATATGGTCAGTGTGATGAATCCCACTGCTTTGATAGGGGTTGGGATGAGAAGATTTATGTTGTGTATGTGTTTGCAAAATTTTAGAAAACATATGATAAAGAAATTAAACAGATAATGAAAATGCAATGAGATACATTGTCCCAGAAGTGATCTAAGAATGGAGGCAAAGAGACTCAAAAGGACATTATTGGGATATAAGAAATATTGGAAGATAGCCTGTAAACCTTTATATCAACATTAAATTTCTTGAACTTGATAACTCCACTTAGGCTGATTACATAAGTGAATACAATTGTTATTAAGAAATGTACATGTATTCAAGAAGAATGATGTGTGCATCTGCTCCCCAATGTTCAGGATATAGATAGGTAGGTAGGTAGAGTGATAGATAAATGGATTGATTATGGATAGAATGACACAGTCATGATGGTGGAATAAAATTGGAGTATCAGGATATCTAGGGAAGTTGGGGGTTGTTGGGATTTGTGTTTGCATAATCCTGAAAGTTTCAATTATTTCAAAATAAAAAGTGAAAAAACACTCATAGAGCTCTACAATGCAAAGAGTGAACCCTAATGCAAACTATGGGCTTTAGTTAAAATAATGTATTAATATTGATTCATCAGTTGTAACAAGTGTTCCACACTAATATAGGATGTTAAAATAAGGGAAAATCTACACGGCTAACATTGGAGGGAGGATGCATTGGAATGCTCTGTATTTTCTGTGCAGTTTCTATGTAATCAACAGCTACTCAAGAATATGTGCATGATAAAATTTATACAACACTAAAAGAGCAATGAATCTATAATCATCAGATGCCTGCACAATGGCCCTAGCAAAGACTACTGGCATGCCTCTCTAGAGGCTGGATTCAAGGAACATATATTTAATATCTTCCAGAGTCAGTAGCTGATATGCACAGGAAATAAATTGTGTACCTCGCCACCTTTTGGTGAGGGAGCATTTGCAGAGGGAGCCTGGGACCAACCAAAGCTGTGGGGCTCCTTCCATGCTTTCAAGAAGCTGCTGCACTCCTTGTCCAGCTTGGAAGATAGAGTGAGCCCTAATGTGTTCCTCTGGAGAAGATAGTAAGTGGTCGAGGCTGCAGCTCCTGTGAGAGGCCATGGGAGAGTCTAGGAATGTGACAATGTTTTCATGACTGGCCTGGAGCAGCTCCACAAGGCAGCAATTGAGGACAAGGCCTCAGTAAGAGCTGAGGGTCTTTCAGAACCCAGGCTGCCTTTGGTCCACCACTGTGGACACAGCCTCCCCTTAGGCCCCCAGACATTGTGAGCCTTGTTGCATGCTGGGTACACTGGGGGAAGGGTCACCTGTCAACAGTTTTCATATCAGGTTCTGCCCCCACTTAATTCTCTCTATCAGTATCTGACTTTTAAAGGGAAATGGCAACAATATTTAGCTGACTTTATCTAACTGTGAATCCACCATAGACACAGCCCTGTCAGATCTAATAGGGCTGGATTAATAGTTTCCTTCATTAAATGTGAAGACCTTTTCTGTTCTTGAATGTTGATTTGTAGAATTTGGGTCAAGAGTTTGGTGTCTGCAATTATTTCACAGAGTTCTCTCTGGAGCCCATCGCTGGGTGGGAGACCCAAGTCTTCTCTCATCATGGACATGGTTCTTAGATTCTTAAACTTTGTGTTACTGACAAGGTGGTTGAGAGAGTAAACAAGGTATTAAATAAAACATAAAATAATAGGTAGGAGAAAACTCAGTGAACATTAAAAGAAGTTCAACATTATGTCATTTATATAATAGAGCATGAAGCCAAATGTTTCCTATGATGATCTTATCTTTGGTTATGTGTTTCTCATATAATCTTGAAGTGTTAATTTATCCAGAATATGTTGTCATGAGAAAATTGTATAAACTTCCATATTAAGTCCCTAGAACTATGAACAATTTCATTCTTTCTGTAAAATAAATATTTTATCAACTCCATAATTCAGCCTAAGATTCAATGCTTCACTCACCTTTTCAATTTAGTAGGTCCTGCAGTGACCGTGGACACTTTGCCTGTGAAGTGAGTCTCTAGCCCTCATCCCTGTATCTCTGGGCTGGGATTTAACTGGACTTCCAGTCAACCTCTGTTTTTCCAAGACCAGACTCAGCTGATTGTCCTGGGGAGGGAGAATCTAAGGGAAATCTCTCAGGGGCAATTAAACATGGCTGTATGGTGCATGAACAATGCTGTCTGTAAATTAGGTGCTGAGGTCAGAATTATGCAATTTCAGCCTGCACTTGTCAGGGCAAGAGCATTCCCACATGTTACTTTATCTTTCTAAAAGTGCTGCCCTTGTTATTTGTCTTGAAAGCATCACCTTTTTATTTTTAGGTGTTCCTATGTAGAAGAATTTAGTAACCTTTAAACCAATTCACTTGTCTATTCTATCTTAAAAATTTGTATTCTACTAATTATGCATATTATTAAAATTACTCATACTATGCAATATATTCTATGTGTATTTTTGTTTCATTTATGCATCTTACTATGTTGCAATGCAAGGAATCACTTATGTTTCCATTCAGTGCTCCATTTTTCTTCTTCTTAAAATATTTTTATTCATAAAACAACATACAAACATGCAAACATTCTTAACATAGAAACAATTTCACACATGGTGCACAATCAGTGGCTCACAATATCATCACACAGTTGTATATTCATCACCATGATCATTTTTTTTAACATTTACATCACTGCAGAAAGAAATAAAAAAGGGAAAAGAAAAAACTCATGTATACCATACCCCTTACCCCTCCTTCTCATTGACCACTAGTGTTTCCATCTACACAATTTATTTTAACCTTTGTCCCACCTATTATTTGCTTATTTTTTATGCATATTTTTTGCTCACTTGTCCATACTCTGGATAAAAGGAGCATCAGACATAAGGTTTTCATAATCACACAGTCACCTTCTAAAAGCTGTATCATTATACAATCATCTTTCAGAAACAAGTCTACTGGAACACAGCTCTACAGTTTCAGGTTCTTCCCTCTAGCCTCTCCAGTAAACTAAAAAGCCATATCTATATAATGCATGAGAGTATCCTCCAGGATAACCTGTTGACTCTGTTTGAAATCTCTCAGCCACTGATATTTTATTTTCTCTTATTTCTCTCTTTCCACTTTTGGTCTAGAAGGCTTTCTCAATACCTTGATGCTGGGCCCTGGCTCATCCCAGGATTTCTGTCCCACATTGCTAGGGAGATATATACCCCTGGGAGTTATGTCTAGTGTGTGTGTGTGGGGTGGGTGGAGGGCAATGAGTTCATCTGTTGAGGTGGCTTAGAGAGAGATGCCACTTCTGAGCAACAGAAGAATTTCTCTAGAGGTGACCCGTAGGCCTAATTTTAAGTAGGTTTAGACTATCCTAGCAGGAATAAGTTTCATAGGGGTGAACCCCAAGATTGAAGGTTCACCCTGTTGATTTGGTTATTCCCACTACTTGTGAGAATATCAGAAATTCTCCAACTGGGGAAGTTGAATATTTCCCCCTTTCTCCCAAGGGGATTTTACAAATATTTTATTCACTGTCCAAAGCACTCTGGGATTTATCAGGGCATCATACTAAGCTGAACAAACCAACAAAATCTCATGCCCTATTCAAGATTCCATGTATTAATGGAGTTCAACTACACTGACCATACAAATTAAATCAGGAAATGCACTTCCTAAAATATAAATTTTGCGCCAAATAAACATCTCTCTCCTTAGTCTCACACAGAAGCTGAAGTTTTCAAATATGGATAATATCATCTTTTACCCAGTCTTCTGGTATACCTTAGTCCTATCCAGATCATCTTCATTCATATCTCTCTATTTGATGTCTGATCACATTTTCAACCTTTTAAACTTTTCCTGTATGTTGTACTATTGACTTTAATAGCATCAGAAGTCTAATTCTGTGTCTCAGGTGTCATGTAAATACCCAAAGTTTAAGGGAAAGATCATGTTATACACAAACAACTCAGTATCTCAGAATTTAGAATTAACAGTTATACTTCCTGAATATATGTGACTACTGTAAAAGTTTACAATCTAGGGCCCTTTACAATAAGCCCCAATCTGCTAACCCATGCTTTCAACTTTAGTTTACTGAGTTTCTATACCATAATTAGGCCATGTGATTTAGGGGGAACATATTCGTCTTTTTGTTCCTGACATTTCATTCAACATACAGCTCCTAAGGTTCATTCTTCTAGGTGTATGCCTCACAACTTCATTCCTTCTTGGAGCCACTCAGTAGTCCATTGTATGTATTCACCAGAGTTTCCCCTTCTGTTCCTCAGTCATTGTACCCTTAGGCCACCTCCATTCATTGTGGATCACAAACACTCATCAGGAACACCAGTGTGCAATGTCCATTTGTGTCTCCACACTCAGTTCCTCCAGTTATATACTGAGAAATGGGGTTTCAGGATCATATAGCAAACCACTGTTGGTCTCCTCTGGAACCAATACACTGCCCTGCCAGGGATGCACCTCTCATTTCCCTACTGACAGTGAATAAGTACATCCTTTTCTCCACATTTCTTTAGCACTTGTTTCTCTCTGTTCATTTTTAAATAGTTTTCTTCATACATCATACAATCCAGCCTAAGTGTATAGATATGCCGTTGCCACCATACTCTATCTGAAGACATTTTCTTTTCTTCCACAAAGAATCCATACCCCTGGTCATGGCCAGGTTCATGTGTCAACTTGGCCAGGTGGTGGTGCCCATTTGGTTGGGCGAGTGCTGGCCTCTCTGCTGCTATGAGGACATTTCATAGACTTAAATCGTGATTAGGTTGGCTTCATCCACAGCTGATTGCATTTGTAATCAGCCAATGGGAGTGTCTTCTGCAATGAGTGACACTTAATCTAATCACTGAAAGCCTTTTTTTTAGTTTTTTTTAAATTTATTAATTAAAAAATTTAACAAACCAAATAAAACATGAACATATATAATCAGTAATTTACAATATCATCACTTAGTTGCATATTCATCATTTCTTAGAACATTTGCATCAATTCAGAAAATATAAAAAGACAATAGAGAAAGAAATAAAATGAAATCAGAAAAGAAAAACAAGATTATAACTACCATACCCCTTACCCCTCACTTTCATTGATCACTAGCATTTCAAACTAAATTTATCTTAGCATTTCTTCTCCCTATTATTTATTTTTATTCCATATGTTCTACTCATTTGTTGATAAGGTAAATAAAAGGAGCATCAGACACAAGGTTTTCACAATCACACAGTCACATTGTGAAAGCTATATCATTATCCAATCATCCTCAAGGAACATGGCTACGGAACACATCTCTACATTTTCAGGCAGTTCTCTCCAGCCACTCCATTACATCTTGAATAACAAGGTGATATCTACTTAATGTGTAAGAATAACCTCCAGGATAACCTCTCGACTCTGTTTGGAATCTCTCAGCCATTGACACTTTGTCTCATTTCACTCTTTCCCTTTTGGGTCGAGTAGGTTTTCTCAATCCCTTGCTGCTAAATCTCAGTTCATTCTAGGGTTTTACTCAATCCCTTGATGCTGAGTCTCAGCTTATTCTAGGATTTCTGTTCCACCTTGCCAAGAAGGTCCCCACCCCTGGGAGACATGTCCCATGTAGACAGGGGGAGGGTGGTGAGATTGCTTGTTGTGTTGGCTGGAGAGAGAGGCCACATCTGATCAACAAAGAGGCTCTCTTTGGGGTGACTCTTAGGCCTAAATTTTAAGTAGACTTGACCTATCCTTTGTGGGGTTAAGTTTCATATGAACAAACCCCAAGAATGGGGGCTCAGCCTATAGCTTTGGTTGTCCACACTGCTTGTGAGAATATCAATAATTCAACTTGGGGAAGTTGAATTTCTTCCCATTCTCACCATTCCCTGAAGGGGCTTTGCAAGTACTTTTCCATTCACTGATCAAATCACTCTGGGATTCACTGGGGCATCACTCTGCACAAACCAACAAAATCTCATGTCCTATCTGAGATTCCAAGTAGTTATGGTGTTCAATCAAACTATGTACATAAGTTATATTAGGAAATGCACTAGTGAAAATACAAATTTTGTACCAAATAAACATTCCTTGCTTTAGTCCCACAAATAAGTTGAAAATTTAAAATATTAATTACTATCTATTTTCAGCACCTTGCCATAATGACATTCCTTTGTCACTGAAAGCCTTTTAAGGAGGATTCAGAAGAGACAGTTTCTCTTCCTGCTTCAATTGGTGAGCCTCTCCTGTGGAGTTCATCCAGACCCTTTGCAGAGCCATTAGCTTGACAGTCTGCCCATCAGATTTTGAACTCTTCCATTCCTACGGTTGTCCAGGCAGCCTTTCCTGAGAGTTTGTTGAAGAACTTTATTGGAGTTAACAGCTTGTTACCCGCCCTACAGACTCTATGTTCCCATGGTCATGTGAGACACTTTTATAAGTTTATATCTACAGATTTTTCCTGGTGATTCTGTTTCTCTAGAGAACCCTAACTAATACAGCCTTTTTCCAATCTGTCTACCTGCTGACATTTAGTTTTGGCATAATGCCTTTGTTACACCCAGTGGAAGCATATTACAATGTTACTGTTGACTGCAGACCCCTGCTTACATTGATTGTACTTTTTCCACATATCATCTATTTTCTACACCCTGCAATATTGACATTCCTTTGTTCTACTTCATGCAAAAATTTTTTTTTGATTTGTACTTTTAATCAACATCTTTGCACACTCTAGGCATTCCTAAATGATGCCATCTCAGTTTATCCTCTATCTTTCCTTCAGGTTTCATATGTGTCCCTTAGCCCTTCTCCCTCCATTATACTCATATTAAGCTTCATTCCTAATTCTTATATTATAGTGCTACAATCAGGTAATATTGTGCTATCCATTTCTGAATTTTTGCAATCCATCCTGTTGCACATCTCTATTTCTTCATGTTCTAGATTGCTAGCTGCTGGAATGCAACACACCAGAGACCGATTGGCTTTTAATAAAAGGGGATTTATTTTGTTAGTTCTTCAGAGGAAAGGCAGCTAACTTTCCATTGAGGTTCTTTCTTATGTGGGAAGGCATAGGATGGTCTCTGCTGTTCTTCTTTCCAGGCCTCTGTGTTCCAACAACCTTCATCGGTGTGATTTCTTTCTGCATCTCCAAAGGCCTGGGCTGAGCTGCAAGTGCTGAGATGTGGTATGTTGAGCTGCTTGGGTTGTGCTACGTTGCATTCTCTCATTTAAGCACCAGCCAATTAAGTCAAACATCATTCATTGCAGCAGGCATGCTTCCTAGCCGACTGCGAATGTAATCAACAACAGATGAGGGAGGTTCATGTACCATTGGCTCATGTTCACAGCAACAGAACTAGGTTCCTTCACCTGGCCAAGTTGACTACTGAATCTAACTATCACACTTCTACTCCAATTACTCAAATCTTTATCCTATATCTATCCCCTGATAACCTGTGTTCTTAACTGAAATTCTCCAAGTTCACTCATTAATGTTAGTTCACACATACAATATATGTCCTCTTGTTTTGGGCTAATTTCACTCAGCATACTGTCCTCAAGGTCCATGGAAGTTGTTACATGCTTCATGACTTTATTCTGTCCTACAGCTGCTTAATATTCCATTGTATGTATATACCACAGATTCTTTAGTCACTCATCCATTGATGGACATTTGTGCTGTATCTATCTCTTGGCAATTGTAAATAATGCTGCTGTAAACATTGGTGTTCAAATGTCCACTTGTGTCCTTGCCCTCATGTCCTCTGAATAGATATCTAGCAATGAGATTGCTGGATCATATGGCAATTCTATACTTAGCTTCCTGAGGAACCACCAAACTTCTTTCCATAGCAGTTGTACCATTTTGCATCCCCACCAACGTTGGATAAGTGTGCCTCTTTCTCCCCATCCTCTCCAGCCCTTGTCATTTTCTGTTGTTTTGATAGTGGTCAATCTAGTAGGTTTGAGATGATGTCTCATTATGGTGTTGATTTGCATTTTCCTAATAGCCAGTGAATTTGAGCATCTTTTCATCTGCCTTTTAGCCATTTGTATTTCCTCTTCTGAGAAGTGTCTATTAATTTCTTTTGCCCATTTTAAAATTGGGTTGTTTGTCTTTTTGTTGTTGAACTGAAGAATATCTTCATATATTTTGGATATTAAATCCTTATCTTATATGTGGTTTCCCAATATTGTCTCCCATTGCCTAGGCTGCCTTTTCATTTTTCTTGAAAAAGTTCTTTGATGCACAAAAGTGTTTAATTTTGAGGAGTTCCCATTTATCTATTTCTTTCTTTAATCCTTGTGCTTTGGGTGTAAACTAGGAAACTATCTCCTATTAAAAGTTTCATAAGATATTTCCCTACATTTTCTTCTAAAA